>JZLH01S0065722.1:25910-56304 GCA_001188425.1 Eucidaris tribuloides | reverse complement strand
TAGGGTGTTTATTTGTCCATATGAAGACTACTATGTAGTTCAGATATCAAAATTTGACAATTTTTAAATTGAAGCTCCACAATGTTAGCCTATCACTTTGAACCTACAAATCACCCTACTGTGCTTTGAGAGTTATCATTTACTGCACTGGTAGTCTTTAAAGCATGCTCAAGAAGTGCACAACATAAAAAAAACTGCAAGATAACATTCAAAATGATTTTATTGTTTTGTAATTTGTTATCAATTCATATTTTTTTTGGGGGGGGGGGGTGGGGAGGGGGGATATACTTCTTTGAAGTGATAAAAAGAATATTTCCACCAAAACATTATCATAGGTGAAAATATGATTTTACGCATAAATTTGCATGATTACTTAAAAATTATTTTTTTGATCCAACTACACAGTCTTGTAGATTAAATCTGGCTCTATGTGAATGCATATTTTTGCAGTAAACACAGAATCTGAGCCCGGGATCTGAAGAGAGGGAGCAGCCATAACTCCCACCCCCCCACCCTTCCCCCCAATGGAAGGTCACGAAGCAGCCCAGAGTTATTGGGGTTAAGAAATTCTGTACCTCCAAGAACGTTCCCGGCAGGAGACAGCTTGAGTTCCAGGTATTTGCCAAATCGGCTGGAGTTGTCGTTCATGACTGTCTGAGCGTTGCCAAAGCACTCCAACAACGGATTGACCTGAAATCACAAAAAAAATATAAAATAGTATAAGAAATTGGTTCCGCATAGTACATGTATGCCATGAAAAATTTGGTCTTGAAAGACGAGTATTTAAGAGTTGTACTATTAACAGTCCATAGAAATTACATCTCTAAGGAAATTTGGTGTATTGTGTGGTGCATATTTGTACATTTGACACTGTTAACCATTCGCACGCAAATGTTGCAATTGTGCACAAGCGTATAATCAAATTAAAGGCAAGGTTCACCCTGACTTCAAGTAGGTTTTAATAAAAGCAGAACAGTGAAAGAAACATATCAATGAAAGTTTGGCGAAAATCCACTAAAGAATAACAGAGTTATGGAATTTTGAATTTTTAAATTTGTGACGTCACATGCGAGCAGCTTTCCATATGTCATGTGATATAAATTCCATAGAAATGTCGTTTTCTCAGATATTTGAAAATGATTTTACCTGTACATTCAATATATTTTTAGAAACATTATTTCATACATGCTTCTATGAAAAAATCCCCATTCGATTATCATGAACCATTAAAAAAATAGCAATTTATGGAATTCATATTACAAGATGTATGGGGAGCTGCTTGCAGGTGACGTCACAAATTTGAAATTTTGAAACCTCATAACTCTGTTATTCTTTGGTGGATTTTCGCCAAACTTTCATTAATATGTTTCTCTCATTGTTCTGCTTTTATTAAAACCAACTTGACGTCAGGGTGAACCATGCCTTTAAACAATCGTAATAACAATTTTTCTCCTTCACCTTTGTACAGGAAACACTAAAAAATAGTGTAGGGTGCTTAACAAACATCTATAGGAAAATAACCATTTTCAATATTGCAACAAGGAAAGCTAAATTCAAAGACAATTGTCATCAGGGTTGCCAGTTTTGCCTTTTTCTGGCCAAAAACACCAAATTTGGCCGTTTTTTAGATCGTTTGACCAGGAAGAATTCAAAGTGCCGGCCAAACGGCTTTTTGGCCGTTTTTTGGCCTTTTTCACTGACACATACAAAAATCATTATAAAACCCTATTTCCTGGGGATTTTCCGTCAAATATGTACCACAAGGATCGAAAAGTAGCGGTGCGCACATATTTCAAGTGAAAAATCAGGCTGCGCGTAAACCGCGGCACTCAAATTTTCGGCTGCAGCAGAGGTTTCAAAGGTGTTATAAATTGATTACAACGTTATTTCTAACCAAATCTAGGCTATGCTGCCCGTAAAATACATCAAATCCGAATTTGGCCTTTTTTCACTGAATTTGGCCAGTAATTTGGCCTTTTGAGAATCGGAAAACCTGGTAACTCCGATTGTCATCATTATCGACTCAGAATCAATTCAGCATGTAAAGAGTTAAAGAAACTGGCCCTTAAAACAGATGAAGCAGAATGCTAACTTAGCACTCTGCTTCATCTGTTTTAAGGGCCAGTTTCTTCAGAATCTTAAAGATTCTGCATATTGCAAAATGACCACAAAAATAATCAGGGGGTGGAATCCATTTAATGCCAAATGACAGACACAATTTTCTAATTAATAAGAAACAACACTGTTGTCACTTGCTTTACTTGCTTCCTTTTACCAAAATACGGCAGATTAATTCATAACAGTTGTATGTTCATTTTTGTTTAATGTAGGTGCTTCAGTAACCACACCTGTTGAATTTTTTCGTTCAGGAGACTCTCGATGCTGTGTGCCCTGCTCAGCAGATGCTGCACGAAATACTTGCAAGACTCCGTCTTCCCGGCTCCGCTCTCACCGCTGATGATGCAGCACTGCGACCGCTTCTCGCGAAGGAGCGACTGGAAGGCACGGTCAGCCACCGCGAACATGTGAGGAGTGAGCGTGGATCGGTCGAGAAGACCAGAGTACTGGAGGGAGGTGCGGTGGGAGTAGATGGGCAGCTCCTTAAAAGGATTGACGGCTATTAGGATGTCCCCGACGTAGGTCTGGATTAAAAGAAAACAAATAGACAGAAACAAGAAATAAATATGTGAGCTCAGAATAAGCTTAACTTTAAATGCAGTTAACTAAGTCCTCTTTTGGCCATTGGAGATGGTCTGGACAAAAATCTCCCTGATGTAATAACAAATACAATAAGTTTTAAATAAAGAACTTTGTGAATTTTAACAAACCTGACTCTTATTTTATTCAAGATGAGAAATATCTTTTTTAAAATGCTATTAAAAATAGGTATGGTACACCTTAAAAAATGATTTCTTTGGCACCTGACCACAATCATCCCCACCCCTCCCCCCCCCCCATCAGAAATCCCCTGAAAGGACTTGACAGAATTATGCCACACGAATAGCCTTTTCACTTTGTATAATGTTGAAACAGTAGACCTCATTGCTCTATATGATACTGTATGCCATTCTTCGAATGATCTCTGGATCAGAAAATTATTGAAAATCATGATTGATTTCCAAAATGCAGTTAACTCTTTGCACGCTGAATTAATTCTGAGGGGATAATAATGATGATTGTTATTTTGATATTTTCTTTCAATCTTCCCAGCTCCAGATTTCTTTAAATCTTGCTGTCCCGATTACACCATGGACACAGTACAGGTAATTATTCTATAGATGTTGCCTAGGCATTACGGCCATTTGTGAGAATCAGCTTTTCTGGAACAAACGTAACAGAGAAAACTAGTTATTATGATTGTTAAATTCAATTGTACGAATGTGCCAAATTGCAACATTCGCACGCAAAGGGTTAAACATGCCTGGTCAATCTGTCAGTAATTCGTTTCAAATTCTATGTATGAAAAGATACCTGACTGCACACTTACATAAATGATGTCTCTGCTGTAACGGAGCATAAGTTCTTGAAGGATGGCATTTTCTGTTAGTTCAGGTAATAGGGTCATATCATCTGTTTTGGTTGGGGACGGGAGATACACCTGCGAAAGAAAAAAATCAATTACACTGTCATAAATAACTTGTTCTTCTATGTAAAGCATAATATGACATAAATAAGATACTGATTTATGATTAGTATATGAGTGCAAGCTGAACATTCAGTGAAATGCACATAAAATAATCTCAATGATATGCCAAGACTAGAAATTTGGTGTGTCCTTGAGATACAGATGCACCTGCTTAAAGTGATAGGCTAACATTGTGGAGCCGTGACCTTTGATCTTTGACCTGCGGACTCTAAATTCGAACTTGACCTGAATTTTACTATGATCTACCTACACACCAAAAATTTTTAAAATCCGTCAAATATTTTTTAAGCTATCGTGCGGAAACCAATTAAGAGGGACGGACAGAAGGACGGACGGACAGGTGCAACGCTTAATGCCCCCTCAAGACTTCGTTGGCAGGGGCAAAATAAACTTGAATGTACTTGAAGACAGTATTAGTATGATAGTATCCATCACAAGTCAGCTGAATGCTATTGAATTTAAATGACATGTCTCCCTCTGTTGGCAAAAACATGAACAGCAAAATCTGTTGTAAATATAAATATAGCATGTAGATCAGTAGAAACTGACTTGTATGCCCTACACTCACTCTGCCGTGAGAAAACAGTGTAAATTGAAGTAATTAATAATAAATTAATCAACTAACCACTTTAAACACAACAATCAAATGAGATAGATGGTATGTGCAAGAAAAACAGAGTTGTGATTTACTACAAAATGTGCACTTTTAAATCATTTTGTTGTAATATTATATTTATTATACCATGTCATAATTAATAACACATAAGCTGAACATACACTGAACTTGTACATGAACAAAAAGTTGATGAAGTTGTCAATAACTGTTGTAGATATCAGTAGCTCTAACATCAAAAGAAGCTCCGCACATCTTAAAAAGACTTACCCTCGTTGACAGATAATGATATCCTACCACGTTCCCCATCAAAAACACCTAAATAACCATCCCACACGGCACCATGTATTAACTACTGTGACACTCATTGGAGCGAGCTTTCAGCCCGACACAGTACCGCTTTGTACAGCTCAATCAAGTCACGAGATACACGAATCATGATGTTATTTGCGTGACCGATGTGGTTTTCGGTTATTAACGTTCAAGACTCCGCACACCTGTACGGATTGTTCGCCACCCAGACAGAAAAAAAAAATTCCCCAAAACAAAAACAGTCACACGTCGTAGCGTACTCCACCCTCTTTTTGACATCACAGTGATGTGTGGTCCTCGTGGTCGTACGTGCGAGAACTCGTTAGCATAAATGCCGCATTTTGCGTGGCAAGAATGAAATAAGGTCTGAAACTTTAATCCCCCGTTTCCTAATGTGGACACGCAAAAACGCTGGCCCCCGGGGAAAAACCACAGCAAATCTGACAATGGGTGTCGTGGGAGGCTTGATTAATATCTTAATTGGAAGGTCTTTGTCATTGAAATTGGTGCATGCAGAGTGACCTTTAGATCGAGATATTTTGACTTGCATGCTAACTGACGTAGGAATAAGGTTAAAATTGCACAAATTCCACAGAATTGGATACCACTTTGCACAAAAATCTTTTCCAGCCCCAAAGCTTTGAGGGAAGTGAAAATTAATGTGAATCTGTACAATAATAATGATTTTACCATGTTTGTTTAATGACCTCAAGTTTGCATGCGTCAATCAAGAACTCTTTAAAGAAGGTTTCCCCATCAATAGATGTGGCTTCAGAGAATCCTGAACATTTTCAGAAATCCAGCATTTAAAGTTTGAGCAAACTTAGTTTAGCCTTTTGACAAGGCATTGTGGGTGTGGGCATGTCCCTCACGTCTTTAAGCCTCTGAGCAGTAGTTGTATCCCGTGCACCTAAAAAGAGACTAACAATAATGCCTACACTCCTGGCGCACCGAGAGATTGGCTGTTCACCCACAACGCCTTTTCTATTTTGCACTCAAGAACCAAACTAATTATATATTCAGGAGAGGTCTTGTATCCTCATATGGACCGACCATGAATATTCATTACATATCGGTTTGTTGCTCAATCCACGTTACAGACCGGTTTCAAATCGTACAGTAAGGGAATATACCGTAGGGGCGTACTGTTTGAAAAGCAAGCTATTTCCCGTAACACTAGAAGAAATTTGAAGAAACTAGCTGTTTTAGTCATTGCAAAATACCTCTTAATTGCATAATGTAACGAATCTAAAGTCGGAAAATATATAGTTAATGTTGATAACACAGTTTCATAAATCTATTCACCTACTATAAACATAAACGCATCCATCACACGCGTCTAGTGCGTAGCACATAGCATGCAGTGATGATGTGTTCAGAGATGTGTATCTCTACGTGTGTACTATGAATACACATTTTGGCACGCTGTGATCGTGGAAGTCTGATTCTGATTGGCCGCAACCGTTCGGTATCAAAAATCGGCTCCAAAACAAAGGTTAAAATAAGAAATTCAATGCAGAATAGCAAAGGCCGAGGAGCTTCGCCCCTCGCTGGTGTAGTCACCGGGGTTAGCGCGGTTAGTCTCGTTCCAGGCGCTAGTGGGGTATCGCGCTGACGGGGGAAATATCATTAAGCCCCGAGGCCTTGATCAAAGGCTAACTTAGTTAATCCAATCTATATGCCAGCTTTCTATACATGCCAATACTGCTACATGTAAGTCTGTGATTTCATACCAGAAAGTACACTACATTGACTTTGACTACAAATTATTATAATTTTAACCTTTTAGGGACTAGCAAGGCAGCAATTGACAAGCACCTTGTAAAACCCAACGTACAGAAAAAACTCTCCTTCAATCTTTGCATCACTTACCGCATCACCCTCTTTGATGACCTTGAGTCCCACTCCCTGGAAGTTTTCCTCCTCGCTGCCATCTCTTAAGATGGTATCTCCCTCCTCCTGAAGACGCGTCTCGGCCTCAAACAACTGATCTGACTTCGATAACGGCGTGGCTCTCGATCGTCTATGCAATTGCCGATATAATGGAGAAGACTGCGTTAGTCTTTCTTAAAGACACCATTTAACACTGTGGAAGCACCATTTAAAAAAACTGTCAACTTTGACATCTAACCTACATGATAGGGTATATGTGGACAAATAAACACCCTTGAACACAAAAATTGAGACAATATGCTATCACGAGCAAAATATACACAGATGAATATCAGCATATGAATTAATCTCAATTGGAGAAAAAGTCTGTTACACGGTAATCTACGGGGGAAAACTGGAATGAGCACTCATTGAATTTCACTTTTCAAAAGCACTTAATGCACTTTGAGGTGTGTTTTTTTTTTACCTTATCTGAGACACACATACCATGAAGGGTTGAGTAGCTCATAATTTTTTCAAATTTGGAACATTGTTAACTTTTTCCTTTTAACTGCTAATAATGATTATGCAGTTTTAAAATTACACCATGCTGTTAGCTGGTTTGACAGCAGATTGTATTCAGTAATTATCTTATTTTAGTTCATTATCTTTTTTATCTCGACTCTGTCATATTCATAATTACTGTGTTGAATTCTATGCTTAATTCAAGAACAATAAAGTAGCAGTCTAGTTCATATTAGATTTTTCTTGACAATTTTAATAGATGTTATCTCAAAGCATATTAGACTTTTCTTGACAATTTAGATGTTATCTCACAGCACCAATGAAGTCTCTTGAGCTGTGTTTAAAACCAACAAATTCAGGTAATTTCAAAAGCAATGTGTTCACATCAAGAACTGTAATATTTTTAATTCCATTTTCAAGTTAATAATCAAAAGAGGCTCCTAAACAATGACACGATGTATGCTCTAGTGACAATTTCTCTGGCAATGATATTTCCAAAGACAAGTATTAGACTTACAATTAAGTAAATTCAATTGCCTGAGATCAGTTTTTTTTTATTTTGTTCTGAGCTCATTACTATTTCCAAGTACGGTCTGTACCTTCCCCCCCCCAAAAAAAAAATCCTGTAGGCGTGAATATTTAGTGACAGGACTCATTAAGGTTAACCCCTCTCCCGGTATAGTTTTCCCTCATATACATTAACACGTTGGTTGCTGAGGTAAAATCTAGCCATGTTAGCAAGAATCTGAATTGCTTTGTAGTTGTGTGTATCACATTTCAAAGATGTTAGATTTCCTCCAAAAATTTAAATGTAACTGACACAAATCTTTTTTAAATGGTTAGTACGTTCAATGTTTTTCCAGTTCTGAAAAACCTACATTTTCTTTCAATATTGAAATAAATCTTTTAATAGACTTTCCTTAATTTATTCACGTCAACATCTTACATAAGTATTGCACCTGCAAGCCATACAGGCATCACTTTATAGGACAAAGCGATTACAATGCCATACAGTACTTACAGAGTCTTGCTGTTCACCCTTTCGAGTTCAATATCCCCCTCCTCAAGGTCCTCCGGGTCAGGCTGCAGGGAGGGCGGGGTGGTGGGGTTATACTCCTGCTCAGCTGTCTTTAGGAGTTCCTCTATCAGTTCAGATGAAGCCAAATCTGTCATATAGGGAGGGGAGAAGAAGTCATAAATCAGGTCAAAATGTACAAAATGTTAGTCTCATTATACATTTATTTTGGGGGGAACTGTGAGAAGGGATGCAATTACCCCTCCATAAACAGAATCGAAATATTTATATCAAGCACTTAAGTCATCCTCATTTTTCAATTGTACAAATTAAATTAATAATAAATCTGATGACGAGGTGTTATTGAATATTAATTGGGGGCTAGAAAGTGATTGGTATATACGGTAAGTTAAAGAATTGTGTCATTGATTTGCCACGTGCAAAAAACATCTAAATGAATGAAATCAGCTGAAATCATATCAATGTGAAGATTACCTATAAATTAGAACAGCCTCTCATGAGACTTGGCGTAAAAATATTGAGTTTTGTGAAAATCTGCGACGGTTAAACGTTCATCCTTTTCAAATTGGCTCAGGAGCAAAAATCCGTGGACGCCCGACGGTGCACGGCCGGTTCCAAATTGTCCGATCAGCGTTAGCCGAAGGTCACATGGCAGTTTAACCGTTATCGCAATCAGTGGCGGCTCCGGCTGATCTTTGCAAACGGCCTACAGCGTAACGCGATTCGTACATTTGACGCAACAATTTAAACCTCATGGAAAGAACACTACATTCCGCTGTAAACATGTCGTTATCAAGTTTTTCTCATAAAACAACAAATTCATCGACGTACATGGACTCTGCAAAAAAACTTTCAACACACTTCATTTGTAAGTACAAATAGCCATTTGGTATTGATAATGAAGGGAAAGTAATGGACTTGCCACATCCTCTGACACAATCTTTAAAACCCCACTCCTTAAAGACATTTGTGCCACTGGACGTTTATATGAATGTGAGGGGGGGGGTGGGAGTTCATTCCCCTCTCTGGAAACATTGTCACCATTTAGACCTTTATGGGAAGGGGTATGTTGTGTCACTGGACCTCCATAGGGGTGGGGAGTCTACTCTCTCTCTCCCTGAAGATATTGATGTCAATGTATCTTGATTGAGGTGAGGCGAATCTACTCATCGCTCCCTGGAGACATACATCTGTCACTAGACCATTATGGGGTGGGGCATGGGGAGTATCCCCTCTCCCTGAAGACATAGGTGTTACTGAATGTTGAGGGGTTGAGGGAGTCTGCTACCATATGCCCCCACCCCAGATATTACTGTCATTTGACCCCTATGGGGGTGGGGAAGTCTATTCCCCTCTCACTACAGACATTGGGGTCACTGGATCTTTATTGGGGTGAGGAGGTGGAATATCCCCTTTCCCTGAACACATTGGTGTCACAGGACCTCCATGGGGATGGGGGAGTCTACTCCCTACCCCCCCCCAGGACATTAGTGTCACTGGATCGTTATGGAGTGGGGAGACTACTCTGCCCCCCCCCCCTCCTAGAAGACATGGTGTTACTGGACCTCTCACTGGGGTAGTCTTTTTCCCTGTCACTGATGACAGTCAGTCACATCATTTTATGGAGGTTGGTTGGTGCTGTCAGGCCTTTATTGTGGTGTGAGACTGAGAGTCTATGCCCCCCCCCCACCCCCGTGCCTAACACAGTTCATCAAAATGTGACAGCAATAAAGGCACCAGACTTTGTGCATAGAAATGATGAACACATCAAAAATCCATGAAAACTCACATGTGCCAACTGGTCTGTTAGTCAGAGTCGTCAGATTTAATGATATTAGCAACTCATCAGCTCAAAACCACATGGCATGATTTGAAGGGTGGCACCATTTTTTTATCATTACTATATTTTTTTTTACTGAAACCTGGATTTGCCTTGCCCCCACAACCAGGGTAACTTAATGCTCATCTCCTCATTACTATTAGGTGTAGAATTTTTTTTTTTCCAATAAACAGGATCTGGTTCAATAATCTAACCCTACGCACACGCTGTAAAATATAACTGCCATTACTTTAACGTTTAACCCTTTGAAGACTAGACATGAGAGGATTATGGGAAATGCACGTTAAAGGCAAGGTCCACCCTGACAGCAAGTTGGTTTTAATAAAAGCAGAACAATGAGAGAAACATATTAATGAAAGTTTGGCGAAAATCCACCAAAGAATAGCGGAGTTATGAACTTTCAAAGTTTTAAGTTTGTGACGTCACATGCGAGCAGCTCCCCATATGTCATGTAGGCCTAATATTAATATAATAAATTGCCACTTTTTATTGGTTCGTGAAAATTGAATGCTTTTTGTGTTCATAGAAGCATGCATGAAATAATGTTTCTAACTATATATTGAATGCACAGGTAACATAATTTTTCAATTTTCTGAGAAAAATATCACTTTAATTAATTTATATTACATAACAATGGGGGAGCTGCTCGCATGTGACGTCACAAATTTAAAACTTTGAAAGTTTATAACTCCGCTATTCTTTGGTGGATTTTCACCAAACTTTCATTAATATGTTTCTCTCATTGTTCTGCTTTTATTAAAATCAACTTGATATCAGGGTGGACCTTGCCTTTAAAGCATAATCAAACCGTCTTCAACCAGTTAAAAAGTGCTAGAGCGCAGGAAGGTTTCTAGCTTTGAATACATGTCCAAACCAATCTTGCAGTCATAGGAATAAAAAAATGAACTTGTTTCATTCACAACTGTTTGGTTTCCTGCTAACTGGGATTTCAAGATCCCAAATCACCAAATTATGAAATAAAGATTTCAAAATTTAGCAATTAGCAGGAACTTTAAAGGTACATGATAGAATTAATTTGTTTCATTTACAACCGTTCTCCGGTAAATTTAGGGTTTCACATTATAAAATAAAGATATCAAAATTTAACAATTAGCAGGAACTTTAAAGGTACATGATCTTCTGTAGACCAGCACAAACATGTAGTACCCGTACCCGTACCCATACCCATGACTCAGACCCACACTACAAGTCTGATAGAAGTAGATTTGCATGAAAACATGACAGTGGCACTGCACAGAAGGCATAACAACAGTACAATGGCAATGCAATGCAAACATGCAAACATGAACTTGCCAATTAACCCTCCTAGTCACAGGGAGTGACAGCCTAAACACAACACAAATGTTATCCTGTGGGACTAAGAGGAAATTAAAGGGTTAAATACTCTCCATCACCCTTACCCGCACACCTACTACTATGTCGTCCTGAGCAGAGCTGTACGGACCACATACGCCCAACACTGGAAAAACAAACAAAGTTTGCCCTAATGAATGATCCAGTCCACAGTAAAGAGGACTGGACAGTTGTTCAGAACACAGGGTAGAAATTTTGGAAAATTAAAAACTGAAATTTAGTGAAGTGCCAAGTCCTTCATTTTCAAATTATATGTTCAGGTCATTTGTAGACTATCCATTTAGAGCAATATTTCCTTATAATTTTGTTTAAAAAAGTGAATTTCAGCAGAGCACATTCTTGTTCCACGACTGCATGAAAATGGCCACACATTACTTTGTGCACAAAAGAATAGAATTATTCCTATGTGTGTGCAATCACCCTTACCTGCAGCTTTGTGCTCTTCGACGTTGAGGACGCGAGGGTCAGCGTTTCTCTTGACCAGAAGCTTGACCATTTTGGTCTGGCCGAACTTGGCCGCGACGTGGAGCGGCGTCAGTCCTTCGTCGTCGGCGATGTCGATGTTCGCGCCCCGATCCAGGAGAAGTTTGGCCACGTCGCGGTAGTTGTTGGCGGCGGCGATGTGCAGCTGGGGATCGGGAAGGAAGAAAATCAGGAAATCACTGAAAAGGCTGAGGGAAACCTCCATAGGGAATGTCCAAACACAGACATGTATGTTTATACTAAAAACACAAATAGATAGTGATTGAAATATTAATGTTTAGAAATCAAGCTGTCCTGCTCCATGAGTCATTTCTCATCACTTTCCAGCCTAACATTTTCCAGGCAACGTTGCATAAATCAATTTTTGTTTCAGATAAAGACACTATATTTAAACAGGTCACTGTTGTCCCCATGTATCTTTCCTTATGTACTTGTGTATAATTATATGCAATTACCAGTAGAAACCACAGTCAAATTTCACCAATCTTTTTGCAATGAAGCATGGTGGGGATTTTTTAACTCTTAATGTGCCAAAGTCACAGATCTGGACCGAGTAATACACATAAAGTCCATTGAGGTTTAAATCCTCTGGCATGTTAAGAGTTAAAACTTTTTTTCTCTGACTTTAAGATGCAACTGAAGGCTTAAAGTTCTACCCAAGATCAAGGACAGGGTATAATGATGAAGGGCCTCGCCCCAAGGACACAAACATCAAGATTGAGAATCAAAACATGAGACCCTACGACAGGAGAATCCACACCCCGTTTCATCCACTAAGCCAAGAAACCTAAAATAGCTGCAATGTAGTTGCTCCTCGTTTTCGACAGCTTACGCCTGGACAGGTTAGAAGAACTCAAAAGTTTTCAGACCCTAATATCAGTTCAAGGTCAAGGCCAATATTACGGTCATGTGGACAGTTAATCATTGACCTTACGCCTGCGATCTGATCACCTCGAATTAGGAGCACAGTTTATTCTTGGGCTTAACTCTTAACCAGTCAGACATTTTGAACAGTGCCACATTGAGGAATTACTTTAGCACAAACTTTAAACAGAGCTCTATAACTTTATGAACATGCCTGCATACAAATGTTGTTCAAAAAAAACCTACCCTATATTTTTATCATAATGCTGTAAATATTTCTTAAGTTGCAATAAATTTTGTTACATGTACTTACAGCATGTCAAAAAAATAATTATTTACAAACATAAAAGATACATTGTTCACTTTCACAAAAAAAAAATCTGTTAAAAAAATTAAATTGTAAGAAACTAATCTATTACATAAATTTCTCAAAAAATGCCAGAAGAGTTTCAATACATGATTTTCAAGGTATTTTTTAGATAACAGAGATAATGCAGGTGTACAATGTATCTGAAACTGAATAGCAAAATTGGAGAGAATTTTATTTTTCAGCACATAGCAAAACTATAGGCCTACAGTGCCTTTCACATACATCATTGAATATATTGATCTATCAAATGCATTAATTACAATCAGCATAAGTATGCTTTACATTTGAACAATATGCTGAAAAACAGGGATATTACCAAATTTACTTACAGCACAAATGGGGAGCAACCCAACACGTTTTCCTTTACGCTTCATGTCACTCAAAAGTTATAAGTTGAAATTTAAATAGCAGGCTGGCCTTGAAATCTGATTTTTCTGTGCACAAAATAATGCAAACTGTAGTAGATACACCAGTCCCGCTTTGTACGTGATCATCTGAGATGAACATCCAACAAAAGTGACTTTATCAATGGTCAATCTTTCTCTAACAATCAAAATGCAATGACAGACACCCGTTTATCAGATCACTCCTGGTTCTCTTAGTTTCAATAGGTTTAGCACAGAGATGACACTATTCGAACAAGCAGTGAATCAGTCCAACTTTTGCGGGTAACAATTCTCCAGTGAAAATTTCAAATCCACCTCTGTTATTCTGTTGAAGATCATGAATGATATCTCTTTCTTGACGTCTACTGAAAATGGGTGTTACAGCAAAATCAACCATCTTTTGATGTGTGTATTGGTCGACTATCTCTCAGGCAGTCACAGCTGTTGCGGATGTCACACAAACAGTTTTTAAGTTACAGTTTTGGATTAGGAGCAGAGTGTGAAAACTTGGGAGAAGTTGCTGCACTTGCAGGATTTTGCCAATATTCGCAACGATAGATCAATGTATAGCATCCGGCTCCAGGAAATATCAACAAATCAACAGTTAGTCGGTGAGGTATCGCATCCAAGTAAATCCCTTCATATCAGTTTATGTTTCAGGTGAGATCTTACCCCTTTCAGAACCACAGAGTGAAGAAGTTCTTCTAATACTAACGCGGTTTCTTCCCTGTGGGACTGAAAGGATTAAACAAACTTTTTGACAAATAAACAGAGAAACAACAGGTGTGGTCTCGGTTCCAGACCATGCAACTTTTTCTACCTCCAGAGTATACTCAATATCCGACTTTTTCTACCTCCAGAGTGCACTTGCTCTGCCTCTGTCGATGAAAGTTCGTCAAGACACCAGTCTTTGTCAAAGCAGTCGAGCAGTTTCCTTGTCAATATAGGATGGGTTAATCTAAACGTCTGGAACCCAAACTTCAATGGGTGAAGCTGCTCCAAACAAAGCAACGAAAACATACGCCTTGCAAAAAGCTGGCTATGAGTCGACGACGGCTGATGACCGAGATGCAGAAACTTTGACGACGATTGGCAATTAGCGTACATTAATTAACAGCGAATATCCTGTTAGCTGTTAAATGAGAGTAATTTGAGTAGTTCTACGTAGATGTTGAGGTACGCACTGTGGTTTGCTGCATGTGTAACATGCAGCTGTATTAATACACGGGCAAACTGCTGACTTGGGGGAAAGTATGTCTTGTATGTATGATCCTTGTAGATTTCTGCCCCATATATGCACTCAAGAATATGACATCAGAACTCTAAGTCTAAAGAACATCATGATCAGTCTACAAGAAGCTGCCCCCTACACCCGGACATGATTAAGAAGTAACGGTGGGAGTGGGGTGGGGGTGATGGTAGGGGTAAGGGTGAGGGTGTGGGTAGGGGTGAGGGTGGGGGTAAATTTGCTAACTAGCGTGCATCTACGCTCATGCTATGAAATAGTGGGCCCTAGTATGATGATGTAATGTTCTGTACACACAAATTTTATCCTGTCAACATATAAGACGCCCCTTTGTCATTGAACAGATATAGCGTGTTACCATGAAGCAAAAAAATAAAATAAAAATAAAAAAATCATCATGTTAGTTAACATAATCATTATTTTTTTGTTGTTGTTGTTCAAGGAAACCAAAATGTAAATGAAAGAAGCCTGCATGTGAGTGTAGAGGTCAAATCTATTGTTGGATATTAGACTGTATTTCCAACAAAAAAATATCACTTTTAACTCTTTGAATATCAGCAAGTCTTTGAGAAAAACAAAACAATTAACAAAAAACAAAAATGTTTCAAAGCAAAAATATTTCTTTCAGACCCAAAATATTTCAAAACAAAAATATTTTCAAATAAAACTATTTCAAAACAAAAATATTTGAAATTAAACCAAAAATATTTCGAAACAATAATATCTAAATCAATCTAGCATATTTGTACAATCTAATTCCTATTATGATACCAGTCTTTGAATACTAAAACTCCACATGTGTACTGCTTCATATGCTGAACCTAAATTTCAAACTCTCCCCATTCAGCAAAAACAAACCATATTCGAAGGGTTCATTTTCTTTGCCAAGTTAGGATGAAAAACTCCCTGTACCTTTGATGAAGTCGTATGAACCGATTAAAAGGCAATTTGATACAATTTTGACATAATTTCCAAAATAATGCTATCATTTTGGCTCAATCAGTATAGTGTACAAGCAAATAGAACTGTACACACCACTACTAAAAGCTACAACAAATTTTGAAAGCTCATAAAGTGATATGTCAATTTGAGTTTAACTGTTGAGGGTAAAGATTTGTTCAACTAGACCCCCCAACAGACTCCTGTCTGCCAAACGCAAGCATTCTCTCCACTCTTGAGACAATCGTGCTTGATTAGCTTAAGTGAGGTTGTCAAGTCGCTTCAGGTTGCCATGGCAATGCTTCCTGCCCCAATGCCCACTTCACGGAATTTAATTAGGAATTCAAGTCGCAGTTGTGGCATTTTGAACATGTGTTACGACATTTGAAGAACAGAGATGCTGACTTTACATGATACTACTTTGTTATTGAACCCCAAAACAGACTGAAACCATAGTGTAGTCAGGGCTCCACACTAACTTTTTTTTCCTACTTGCCCTTTGGGCAAGTAAAATTTTCACTTTTAGATTTTTACTTGCCCGAATAAAAATTCACTTGCACAGAAATAAACAAATTAATTAAAAACATTAAAAATGATTTATCACTAATTTTAACCAACAAGGCCCTTTTTTGGACATTTTTTATTTTACTTCTGGAGATTGCAAAAGGTGTGATTTGTGAATTGAAACAGTCATATAATTGAGTACAATGAACAAAATAATGATGAAATTTAAGTTAACTGAACACAAAATTTAGACATATTTTTTGCAAGGTTTTTATTTTTGGCTCATTTCATGATCGAAAGTTTACTTGCCCAATCGGGCAAGTAAATTTTAACATTTTGAGTTTTTACTTGCCTGAGATGAAATTTTGCTTGCCCCGGGCAAGCAGGCAAGTGCTACGTATCGAGCCCTGGTGTAGTTATTCACATATCAACTATTTTAGTTAATATTTTCACTCAATATCCAACCAGGTAAACACGGAAAAAGAAATATTGGAAAGAATAACTTTGGTGATAAGTAGAAACTACTACTTCAGGATCGTTTTTAATCATTCCGTCGCATAGTTTTCTTTCTGTAAAATTCTGAATCTGACTGGAGGTGTTTGTTTTGGCACCCCTGATGTTTCCCTGCATGGATGCCAGACGTGGTGTTGGGTTTGGCACTCTTGACGTTAAAGGTAATACCGTTGGTGTTTCAAGGAATTGTTAATAGTGTTTAAATGAGTCTTTGGGATCGCCGCCGCATCTGGTATCTATGTTGGGTGGCGCCATGGATGTTAGATTTCGCACCTCAGTTTATTGTAGTATATAATGGCTCGAGTCCATTACATCACTGTCTGCACTATTTGATTTTCTTGATTTGAGAATTATTAAAACTTGCTTTGAAAAAAAAACTGCATCTAAAAAAAAAATCAATCAATCTATCTATCTATCTATCTATTTATCTATCTATCTATCTATCTATCTATCCATCTACATGTATCTAAATACATGTAGCTACTTTAGCTAGTGGGCTAGCTATCTACCTATTTACCTCTAACTGTACATATATATTTCATTACACTATACATTTACAGCTTTCCTCTAAATTAATGCAAACTGATTTCATATGATTAAAAATATTCATTTCAAAGATTTCACACTAACAAATTAAGCAGGTGTGTCTGTTTCCAATTCCATTTGATCCCAGGTCTTCACACGAATTCCAAATACGCTTTCTATTGATACGAATTTAGCAAACAATTAATATTATTTCACACATGATATTCTTTATTTAACTTTTCATAAGTGACTCAAACTTAATATTGATATAGAAATAAAAATCAATATTTGCTAAAATACTCCTTATAAACTAGTTTTGATACAGTGTGTTCAAATGTGTTGCCCTATCAAGTCCTATCGATAAAGTAAACAAGTTGTCCTTGCCAAAGCAAACTCATCCCTGAGTGATAAGTCAAAAATAAAAATAAGAAAAAAATCTTAGGGTGTGTGCATACTTCCTAAACCACAAGTCTGCGACCTAGCGTCTTACGAGAGAGACTCAGTCGAACAGCCTACCTAGTGATGACGACATCTAGTAACCCATGATTCTGAAGAATGCAATGCATCTGCGTACATTGCATACCCACAGTGTCAAACACGCAAAGTGTACCGTAATCAGTCAGTTATGAGTCAGCGAATTCTCCTTAAAGAACGGGCGGCCGATTTAAGGTCCGTAATCCCGCGCTCCTTTCTTCACGTCGGAGTGTCACCAACCAAGTTTAGCACCTCAAAATAAACGAGTCGTCTTCTATCTGTCGCTTGAATTATCGGCATCTCGACTTCTTGAGACATTACATCACCTTGTATTATTACGTTTTCACCCAGGAAATTTGGTTTGGTGGGGATTCCGGGAGTAATCTCGCCTCCCGCACAATACAACTATTTCCACACAACTGTGATCTACGCCGCATCGTAGACTCGCAAGCTTCCATTCAAACCTCGCAGATCATGGACAAGATATAATGCACAAAATCCTCAGGAAATAAGGACTAATAAGCCGAAACCTTTTTTCCTCCTATCACACAAACTTTTATGACACATGAAATAATCAAGTAATTACTTTAATTTACTACCATCACATTAATGTTCACGAATTCTCTAAATATAGCACTAGCTACGTAGAAAGAATACTGAATGGTATTTCCGGAAGATTCACATTAAAGTGTTTCAGACTTTATTTTTATTTTGACTACTGTCTACAAGAACATACAGTATGAGCCAATGTTTATGGTTTTCAGACACAGATTTTGATGTAAAACATATGTTGTAAGGCACAAGTGTTGTTACTCATGAATTTTTATACTTATTTACTCATTTATTATTTTACTTACTAATGGAACCTTGGTTGATTCTGGTTTGGGGACATATTTACACATAATGCATGATTTCTTTGGCTTAAATAGGCATCTTTTTGGTAAATTAGTTTATTTTTATAAATTTTATGCATGATTTTTCAATTTTGTTTAAAATGTTTTCTGCATTTTACCTCAATTTCCATGATTTCTTTGGCATTATTAGGCATATTTCATTCAATAAATATATTTTATTTTGGGGGAAATTTTAGGCAGAATTCATTCATTTTTGTTCAAAATGCTGTTTTCCGCATTTTATCTCAAGTTCTGTGATTTTAGCGGAAAATCAACAACACAGAAAACTTTGGAGCTTACTTTAGTTCAATCACAATTCTACTACCACAGAATCAAATATGTTTAAAATCCATTTGTTTGTTTTTTTCAAATGAAATAGATTAATAATTGTAAAGAGAGTTAAATTACCAGGGATGTTCCCCTCTCATTTGCAGTGTTCACATTGCCACCAGAAGCGATAAATTCCTTGACATCTCCCAGCATGCGTTTCGCCTCCTTCTTCTTTATGTTCTTAACAGCAACATCATCAAGACCTGCAGGATGGGATGGAAAACATAAAGAATGCTGATCAGTTTATGATAATGAATCAAAGTGGAGGAAAAGAAAGAAGAATAAGAAGATGGAGGAAGATGGGAGGAGGAAGAGGGGAGGGAGGAGCCAGATGGGAGAAGGGGAGGAGGAGGAAAAGGAGGAAGATGAGGAAGAAGGTGTGGGGGAAGGGGGAAGAGGAATAGGGATGAGAGGAGGAAGGGAGGAGAGGAAGGGGGAGGAGAGAGGAGGGGAGGCGGAAGAAAGGGGAGAAGGGGAGGAGGAGAAAAAGGGGAAAGATGAGGAAGAAGAGGTCTGAGGGAAGGGGGGGAGGGAAGATGGAAAGCAGAGAAGGGAAAGAAAGGCAGGAGGTACAAGATGACAGGAGTTTTGGAGAGAAAGAAGGGTGGAGAGGAGGAAGGATGGATGGGGTACAGGAGGAAGGATGCAGGAGGCACAGGAGGAGGAGCCCAAGAAGGCAGAAGGATGAGGGAGGAAGAGGGAAAAGGAAAGGGAACAGAGGAGGGGAGGGGAGGGAAGAAGGGGATGGGAAGGAGGCAGGAAGAGAAGAGGAGAGGTAGAAAAGTGTGGTCAAAGAGACAGTTTAGATAGGATAAATGGAGGAGAGAAGATGAAGGAAAAGGACAAAGGGAGGATAAAAAGGAGGAGGACAAGATAGAAGGAAAGAGGGTGGGGGACGGAGAAGGGAAGGGGAGAGGGGGAATGTGGAGGAGGATGTAAAGGAGGAGGGAAGGGAAGAGGGGGAGGGGTAAAAGTGTGGTCGAAGAGGCAGCACTGATAGGATAAACAAATTAATGTGCAATGATGCCCAATTTCACGCTTTGTGACTAATTATCCATACAAACCTGTGCAACAATATAATATGTACAGTATGAATCATGTCTACGTATTCAGTACACAAATCTTTCATAAAACATTTTTTCTTAAAGCTATCTCAACCTACCTTGATGCTGTCAATATCTGCTTCTAAACAGAATTAAATTTTACATGCTTCCTCTGCCAGAGATATGAAAATATAATGTGTATACTGTAGAGCATCATCTAATATGCAATCAGTATGCATATTGGCTTGTATTATAAAATCAGAAGGATATGATGACATAAATGGTACCCCGCAGTACCAACTAGAAATACGCCATTTTGTTGAATTATTTATTTTGTTTTAGTACTGTACCCTGGGTTACAAAATTATGTAGTTGTGTGATAAGTGGGAAAATAACAAATTTAGCTTCATATTTACTCCACTTTTCGTAAGTTTATGGCTTTTTGTTGTGCACTTGCACAGCCTCTGCATGATACCCACTGATTTCAGTGATCATAACCGACGAAAATACAGTTTTGGACACAAGAGGGTGTTGCACAATGCAGTACACTGGGGGAAAACGGTACCCCTGGGTAGCGCGTGGTGCATCATATGTACAGGAGGTTAACTTTGAGAGTAGATTGGTGGATTTGAAGAAAACAGAACTAATAAAAAGTCATGCCAGTGAATTCAAAGAAACTCTGAGAAATCCCAAAATTGTTGCAAATGAATGTAAGAGAAATTTACAGGAGTTGATTAAAAGGAAATGATTTGGTATGTATACCATTAAAAATGCAATACTTACAAAAATTATACATATGTTCATTTATACATATATCATGCAATTGTACAATAAATACATTTATCTTCCTCTCTAGAATGGTCAAGTTTTCCTTTTATTGATCTTAAACCAATAATTATCCCCCTCCCCTACCCACCCCCCCCCAAAAAAAAAATTAAAAAATACCAATCACCACCCGTAGTATACATGTGTACCTTTACTAGAAAATGTACTAATATTTGTTTTAAAGCAATGTCACAAATACTGTTTTTATAATAATTTTCAATTATACAGTATATACATGTAGCAGACTTCCACACAACTTCCATAAACATCACACTTTTATATAAAATATTTGTTCTCTATTTTTACAATGCAACTTAAAGCATTAGCAAAACAAATTTATTTCAAATCCATCCAACCGAAAAAAAAATACTGTCGTGTAATGGACGGACTTCAAACCTCTCTTAGTATGCATGGAAAAATTATCGCCGCAGACTAAACATCTTATAAGATCCTGAAGAACCGGAAATACTGCCTCCGTGTGTGGAGTGGGTATTGTATAATTTGATAAAAGGCACTGGAAAATATATACATGTACATATATTGATACTTTCCAGCCTTGCATTATCAATGACTAAGTTTTTTCCCCTATTTTCCTGCCTCTTGACATTTCACAAATAGCTATTCACGCATAATAACTGTCACTATAGATGCAGGGAAGGGATGGAACTGAAGAATATGGTTGAAATAATGTACACTTCCTTATACTGAAGATACAGAAACCGTTAATGACAGTTTTATTTTGATATAGCAGGCATTCTCCATAGATTCCAGGATGAGATATTTTGTACTTAGTCTAATGGGTAAAGCAGTTTTATTATACGTGAATATTACTATACTTTAAAGGAAAATAACATGATTGGGGGTAGTCCTCAACTTAGGGTAAACTATTTTAGAAATCATCAAGTAAAACTATGCAAGGAATCTTCTATGAAAATTTTGCTAGGAAATGTTTACTCATTTTAAAAGAACTAGCATCAGTATGCCTTGTGACAGGCAAATTTGTTGTGTAACTTTCTATGGGATTAATTTCTATCGGGGCATGAGAGTAATTCAGTACTGGTATGTTTATACTTGATTCTCCGTAAGTAAAATAAAATATATCAAGATAAAGCCTTCCAACCAGAAGATACACTCCAGCTTGTGTATCACTGGTATATCTTTCAACCAGTTTGATTCTAGAGGCATTGTTTCAGAGACATGAAACTATCATTCAGTTATCAGTATGGTATTATGTACTAGCCACTTAAAATCACCGATCACATTTGTTTTTGTTTTTTGTTTTTTTCGTTTGTTTGTGCATTTTTTATTTATTTATTTTTATTTTTTGGGGGGGTGTACTCTCTTTACTCCTGTAGTTTACATGCATCTGTCACTGCTTTTTGTGTAATTGCCTATCCCTGACAAATCCATTTAGTTCAGGCTTTTAATTGCTCCATTAAGATGATTCACTGCCAGACAGGAAAATGTTAAGTAATTCTAATTAGTGAGGGCAATTGTTCATACAATGTATACTACAGTTTGATATTGTTGCCCTCTCTGGAACAAAACAACTATTGTCATTTCATATCGACAGTTTAAACATTAAAGTTGATTATTTTAAATATATCAACATCACTCTGCCCAAGTGCATGAATACATGTAGGTTCTGACTTATAATTAAGTATGTGAGGTAATGATTTTATTAATTTGTAATTGTTTTGTTCCATTATTTTTAACAAGGATTCAAGTCAGTTCCGGAATTTAGCAAAATGATCAAAGTCATATAATTTTTTTTTATTTGTCAGATTTTTAAAGTGAACTGTCATACAATCTATTACTCAATTATTCATTTATTCAAAATCCCGTTTTTACAGAATAGACACACTTCTTTCAAGCGTAGAAGGTGTGAAGGACTTGCAGAACCTGTCAGGGGTATGGGTGATTAGGAGGGATTAATAATCCCTATTGCTGTTTTCATAGCACAGGATTTAAAAATCTGGATTACTAATACATACTTACTGATCTGTATAAAATGCAAGGAAAAATTAACATTTTATTTTTCGGGGGCTACATTATTTTTCCTGTTTCAGTGCATTCCAGATAATCTTTTGTATTGAACCCGCAATTTACGCGGGCTCTTTTGCAAATTTCGGGGGGGGAAGTCGCCCCGAGCCCGTGTATTTTTTCCCCTGATAAAATGGTGAACAGGGCAAGGAAAGGATTCACAATTATTTTGATCAATTCACCTCTTCCTTGTGGGAAAAACAGCTTGTAAAACACACAAGTTTAAACTTCAATTTTCTGCAGTGAAAAATCTGGCTATTAGTTTGGCCATTTTCCTTTTCTTCTTCCATAATTTCCTATTTTTCTTTTTCTTCAAAGCACGTAGAGATCCTGTCAAGGGTATTATGTGCTATTTAAGAACAGTGACATTATTATTATTTTTATTATTATCATTATTATTATTACTACTACTTTCACTACTATTATCATAATTAATCATTATCATTATTATTATTAACAACGCGAAACTCACCTCGTAACGTTCTCAACAGGACTAAAAACACCGGGACGCTATACTCGCCCATTTTCCTGGTTCTAGAAGGGGATTCCATAGTTTGTGATATTTATGCTGAATATTTATTTCCACCAATCAGAGCAATGTGTAGGACACACAAACCTACCACAAAAGGTTATTCACAAACATGATACCTCAAAGTTTTGGTTAAATTAAGGTGAAGTGTTACTCTATGTTGATGTACAGATGATAGAAATCGCTGCACACCTACTGTGACGAAATCAATATCCTTATCGTGAGAAACTGGTTTTGCGTGGTATCATGTTTTGCTAACACTCTGCCGTTATTGCATTTTCTATCCCAGGTATGATTTGGTTGGTGACTGATGAGTGATGTTCACAGTGCATAATTCAGTTTTTGCTGCAAGCTGATATCAAGTGAGTAACACGCTGATGCTTATCCGCTTGTCTCTCCAAGACAACTCTTTTTATAAACAGAGAGAACAATTTGTTGAAGAGAATCTATTGTCACAACTCCACAAGCTTTCCAAAGACTTTCAAAAAATTTGTTAGGTTCAAAGTAGTGAGATGGGACTGAAGACCACAAAAAGTTCCAAAATATCCGAACTGCGTTTGCCAGACAGCAGCCGTGGCAAATTTTGTGGCCAAACTCCAGAATTCGTCACTTGTCAATCAAGTGATTTAATGAGTTATCTTCATTCAGTAGGGCGCCATCCATCTATGTTCTGCTCCTCCATGCTTCACGCACTTAAAATATTTCCAAAAAAAATAGAAGCGACCAGCACGAAAATCAAAATATCCAGAGAGAATATCAACTTCGCTAGTAATGTCTCTTAGTTTTCAGTGAGCTAATGATAACCAGTAGAGTACTGTTGCTTCCGTTTGCAATTGGAATTCTCGATCGAGAACAAAGTTTGTTATATTTATTTCCTTTCACACGCTTGACTTCCCCTCGAAAAAAAAATGATTTCTCCGTTTAATTCGGAATGATCAACACCAAGTACTTGAGGACTGTCTCCTTTTATTTCAGTGTGAATGTAATTCATCCTTGTTTGATCCACGTGTGCGTACACTGTATGACATCATCGTGGGGAGCATGGGGGAATGTATTTTCGGAAGACAGCGAGAGCCGAAAGCGGGATGCACATACTGTGCGTTTGTTCTAACCAATTGAGACATGTGGGGGTTATGTTGGTCATAAAAAGACCCCCACCCTCCAAATTATCAAGGTCATTCTCCCACCCCCCCCCCCCCCACAACCACACATGAGAAGTCAGTAAATCGGTACAGTCATGGAATGTGTACTGTGGGCTCTTCATGTCGTACATGACAAGTCTTGATGCCCCCTCCAGAGCCCCCTTTACGGACAAAAGTCCGGCTACGCCCCCCGCTAGCCCTATTAACAACACACTTCCTTTAGCTGGGATGCAGTTGTTCTAATTAGTCGGACCGTGTACAGTGATCTATTAGACGTCGGATCAGATGCACACAAGTTGACTGAGAAATATATTAGGCGAGCTGTGGCTATTATTGACACGGGGTTGGTGGGCGTCGACGACAAGCGTGTCAAGATTCTTAGCATTGTTTTAAGAGTGAATTTTGATGAGATGACAGCGTGGCCCATCAACGGCGTCCTGACTCAGGTCGTAGCTTAGACCACTCTGATAAAAATGTATTTTTATGCAATGCAGCAGCATTTTGCTTAATTAGGCAGATCACCATGCCATTTCTGTGCATCACGCAATTTTGACATGCAGTGAATGCTGCATCTCAATTAAATGATTACTTTGTTACATTTGTTCAAAATAAGATGTCAATATGTCACTCTAAATTGCTCCTTTGAGTACTTTATGTAGGTGTTAGGACACATTCAAGTACTTGGTCCATTGGGCAAGGGAGAGCTGGTTTTAGTCCTTTGTAGAATTGATTCTTGAGAAACTGCTCAGTAATGGGTTATTTTGCTGAATTAGACATAAGCAACAACAAAAGGGGACACTTTACTGAACTAATTTGATGAATAAACTTGTGCATTTTGATTAAATTTTGATTCTTTCTGAGAAAGTTGGCAGCTTAGTATATATGAGAATTGCACAAACAAATAGTCTCCTCTATGTTTATAAAGATTTTTAGGTCACCCTTTTTGATAAAAATTATTACATTTACTTTTCTTTGTTATGCTTATAATTGAAATAATCAAGTAGTTTTTGATGTGACTTCATTAGGCGGAGAACAAGCATCTTCTCTTTAATACACTGTACATTAAAGTAAAATATTGTTTGATAAAATGCATTGTGTTTTTATTTTTTGCATGTTTATTTGGAATTATGCTTCCATGACTATACATTAATATTTATTCATGTATATTTTAATATTCATGCATATACATTTACATACCTTTAAAAAGTAAATTATTTGCCTACATATATATATGTTAAGATATTAAGTTACTGATATATGTTAATATTTAGAAATGTCTAGAAATATCTATTTTTTTATTCAAATGTTTATGTTGCATAATCTTTCTATTTATTAATGTATTTATTTATTTATCTTTTTATTTATTTATTTATTTATTTATTTATTTATTTATTTATTTATTTATTTATTTATTTATTTGTTCATTCAGTTTATATTTCATTTGTTCGTCCATCCATCCATCCATTCATTCATTCATTCATTCATCCATTCGTTCATTTACTCAACCCATACATTTATTCATGTGTTAATTTATTTATTTGGGCAATTCCGTGAAATACTGGACAAATCACAAATTATATGAATTGCTCTATCTGAACTGGAATCATATAATATTTTAATGGTTTGAATGGTATGAATCATGAAGAAACAATGGGGGATATCATTTCCACTCTAAATCTTTACATCTTCAACAGCACCCTCTAGGGAGATCAGAACCATACATGAAATACCACATGTGGGACTAGTGTGACCTAAATCTCAGTTTTATAGAAAAACTATCAATTTATTCTGCAGTTTTTCCAATGCCAACAGCCTCTTGTCATTGTGTTGAAAAGTAATAAAGGCCCACATATGCATACTTAATCTGAAAAAGACATGAATAAACGAGAATTGTGTGGATGGACAAAATGTAACGTAACTAACGCGTAACGTAACTAAACCATGTTTTTGCTGTTGTAGTTAAAAATGAAAAAGATATTTTTTATCATAAGTTATAGATCAGATGACTTAGCAAGATGTCAGAAATAGCATTGAATACCACAATTGGTGTGCAGTTGAAAACAGGTTGAGAAACTTGAGGACAAAGACTTGTCATTTTTTCCATTCTCTGCTTTCGTAACGTAACTAACCATAATTAAAGTTCTTGTTAATACCCACTCACAGTGAAACATGTCTCATGATTTTGCTTGATGTTGTGAAGTAGGTGCCCCAGTCTAGAAGAATTGACAGTACAAAACAGACAAATTATATGACAAGCATATTCATGTAAGAGCCAAATTTGAGGCAAAGTTGTCAGTAAAGTGTAACGTAACTAATCACGGAATTGGCATTTACTTATTTTTTCATATTATTCTATTTATTATGTATTTAATTTGCTACATTTAAACTTTATATTTACATTTCTTTTATAAGGTGACTCCAGTACATCCTTGTCGCCTGATCCAGTGGTCCATTCATTCATTCTCATTATCATCATTATTCATTTCATTCATTTCAATTCATTCATTCATCTTTATTGCACAATTTTGTTTGCTATTTCATATTTACATTCACTCTTTGCACGATGTGAATTCCATACATCCCTCGTTTCTTGATCCAGTAGCAAGCATAACATCTAAGGTAATTCCTTTACTACTTTATTTTGTTTATTTACTTAAAGGTTTATGTGAACACATTGGGAACACCTTGAAAATGCGCTCAAGAACCAAATGAGTTGCAATTATATTCCAGCTGTTGCACTAGCACGATGTGGATCTGTCCACGTGAGAGGATTGTCTGTATTTGTTTACTTAAGGAGAAATCAGCAGATAAACATAGGAGATCGTATCTCTGCCGGTTAGGATAAGAAAATAAGCCCCATAGAAGCCACACAGGGCAAGGTTTACCATGCTAGCTAGTTATATTGACATGTTTGTTTTCAGATTGAGTGAACGTTTGACTACAAGATTTTCACAGGAAACTTGCACAGTTATTATCATAAGTAGTATCACCCAAGTTGAGGACTACCAATGATGTCATTACACTTTAATATCCTTTATTATTTGTTGTTTTGTAATTATGTTAGTTATTTTATAATCATACTTTAACCATTCTGCCTTCATATGTGACCTTCAGCAACCGCATCCTTAGTTTCTGGAACCAGTAGCAGAATGATCCCAAGAGGTTACTTCCTTTATTTATGTATGTGTCATGTAATGTATATGTAGTATGATGTATTGTATGTATATTATTATTTTATTTATTTTATTTATTTTTTATTTATATTGATTTATTATTCTATATTTATTTATTTATTTATATTATTTATTTATTATTTATTTATTATTATTTATGCATTCATTTCATTATTTGTCTGCTATTTCATATTTACCATTCTCTTTCATATGTGATTCCAGTACCATCCTCGTTTCTGATCCAGTGGCAGCATGATCTAGGGGTAGATTCCCGTCAATGTCCTGTTGTGTCGGGTCAGCTCCATTCTGAGAAGAAGGAGAGGGGGAGGGGGGAGTGAATCAAGGTGAAATAACATGTTAAGGCAATCATATGAAGAGTTCTATTGCAAAACAGGTCAACTCTATTTTAGTAACTCTGGAGAAAAATGCATTTCTTTGCCAGAGTTTGTATACGCGCCTATGGAAAAATGAAAGTATAACCCAAGATATGTTTTACTTGCTTGAATGTAGTTTGGCTTCAAATTTCATATCATCGCTAGGTGGGTACGTGGTAAATGTGTTGATGTTAATAACTCAATTTCGGTGGAATGGAGTTAACCCATTTTGCAATAACACTATTCATATAAATCAGTCAAGGGGAGAACTCTTATACATGTAGCTCAGCCATTCCATACTGACTCGTGTGACATATGAACAAAATTTCAAGTTTCAATGTCTTACTATTATCAAACTGGCTTTTTTCAAACCAAATGTAACATTTTTTTTGAGTCAAGCCATTGGCAATACATGTACATGTTTTAGTTCTGAAATGATTGTTCAATAATCAATACTTTTTTGCTCATTACAATTTCTTTGACGTGACTTGCATGACAGGACAGAAAAGACAAATTGTGACAGTACTTCATTCAAATTGATTTACCTATTAAACTACAAATGTGATTTAAGTTAGTTTTGCTGAACCAGAAACTGAATACCCTGGCTCAATTCTTGCATAAGTTACATTGTGCCAAATTTCTATTGTCGTGAAAAATGGCCCTAACAAAATGTGACTTGCGTGACACAAATGCGTGACTCGCGTGACACAGTCACTTAATAAAGCTGTCATTAGCGTTTAAAGACTTAAATTATTATGTTATATGAATAAATATGATGTAATTGTGAATACCTTTTGAAAGAGTGTAAAAATTCCAGTTTTTTTAGGACTATTTAAAAAATCACCCATTCTGTGACTCGTATGACATATTCTCTGAGTGTTTTCATAGTTAAATAGGCGTTCTGGAAAAATTTGACAAGGATTTGAAAAAATTATCAATGTTTTATCAAACTGACTGGAAAAGCTTACCTAATGAAATCAGATAAAGCAATCACCTTCACTTATTTTCTCAGTTTTTGATCTATACTCTGGTTTCTGACTTGTCCGACATACAGCATGCGTGACTCGCGTGACACTCTTGAAACTGTTTTTTCTTCTTAAGCAGGTAAGCAGTGCAAATGAAATTGTTAAAACTTTTCTTGATACACTACTACCACTTCTTCACTTTCATGTCAAACACCAGCTAAAACTGTTTCTAGTTTTTTAGTACTTTTAAAAAATCCCCTTATTTTGTGACTGGCGTGACATATTTCGCGGGTGTTTTCATGATGAAATACTGGGAAATTACAAAAAGCATTTGGAAAAATTCTTAATGTTTTATCAAACTTACTGGAATAGCTACCTAATGAATGCAGAAAAAGCAACATGTTATGAATCAGCTTCATTTATTTCCTCAGTTTGTGATTTATACCCAAAACCCTTCTTTTTTAGCACAAAGTTCATCCATGTTCAGAAGGCCATAACTTTAATTCAAATGCTTTATTTTCAAAAATCTTTGAGATTTAGATGGTTTCAATATTCCTCTTTTGAATCATAACTGCACGAAAAATCTCTTGCTTCACTTCAATTTTTGAGTTTGACGTTGACCCTTATGTGGAATGGCTGAGCTAAATACAAAGACAATATTGAAATTTTAATTTTTCACAAGATTTAAAATATCTTACTTGTCTCAACATCTACTCAACTTTTGAACTAAAAATTAATGATGTGCCTTTCTGTAGCTTTTTGTAGCATTTACTAAACTACAGATTTATTCTCTAATTTTTTGGATAAAGCCCAAGCATAGTTTAGGTCAATCTGACACCTTTTTCATCAGTTTTTCACAAAGTATTCTATTGTCACCCTAGACATGAGAAAATAACATCTAAGCTACTGAAAAAATTTGTTTTAATTTCAAGTTGTGATTTGAAAATTATCAGAACAGATATCACTCTGTATATAATTTTCTATGGCATGGTGGTTGTACCACAGCCCCCCCCCCCCAAAAAAAACCGTTAGATTGATTTCTCATAAATGGAAGTGTTTCAAACTGTGTGATTTTCTATGGCATTGATAGCCCCTCCCTCCCCCCCCCCCCTTTTCCTCAAAAAATATTAATAATAAATTTTTTTCACCATTTACAAAAAAAAACAAAAACAAAACCTTGGGCTCTTATGTCAAGAAATTTACATTCTTTAGACAATCGCCATTAAAGTAAAATTAAACTTGCTGGTGGGGGGGGGGGGGGGGGCGGGGAAGGGTTAAATAAAAAATGAAACAATACAAAGTTCCCGGGTTTAAAGACAAAGGCCTGATAACAAAACACAGTAATCTAAACATAAGATGGCCATGATAAAAAAAAAAAAACCAGTTTAAGGCCAATTAATTTGTGGAAATGCTAATTAATCTGAGTAATCATTGAACTAGATGAGGCACAGCGCTTGATAAATTTCAAGGATACTGTATATTTCAGTTTATATTCAATTATATGTGTAACTGACTAATAAATGTACATGCAATTTGCATGCAAGTGAGTTGGTTT
>JZLH01S0065722.1:10486-25885 GCA_001188425.1 Eucidaris tribuloides | reverse complement strand
AAAAATCTCTTGCTTCACTTCAATTTTTGAGTTTGACGTTGACCCTTACGTGGAATGGCTGAGCTAAATACAAAGACAATATTGAAATTTTAATTTTTCACAAGATTTAAAATATCTTACTTGTCTCAACATCTACTCAACTTTTGAACTAAAAATTAATGATGTGCCTTTCAGTAGCTTTTTGTAGCATTTACTAAACTACAGATTTATTCTCTAATTTGTTGGATAAAGCCCAAGCATAGTTTAGGTCAATCTGACACCTTTTTCATCCGTTTTTCACAAAGTATTCTATTGTCACCCTAGACATGAGAAAATAACATAAAAATGAAACATTAGAAAGTTCCCCAGGGGTTTCAAAGACAAAGGCCTTGATACAAAACACAGTATTCTAAACATAAATGGCCATGATAAAAATAAAACAGTTTAAGGCCCCAATTTAAGGTGGAAATGCTAATTAATCTGAGTAATCATGAACTAGATGAGGCACACGCTTGGATAAATTTCCAAGGATACTGTATAATTTAGTTTAATTTCAATTATATGTGTAACTGAACTCTAAATGTACATGCAATTTGCATGCAAGTGAGTTGGTTTGTCCTAAATCCTAATACTTGTCAGACATTATTTCAATTAACAGATTACTTAATTACATTCATGTACTGCGGAATCTGACTATATTGTATAAATTACATAAATTGTCATTTTTTTTGGGGGGGGGGTTGTTTTTTGTTCATTTTGTTTGTTTTTTGTTTTTTGTTTTTGTTTTTGTTTTTTTGCTGGTTGGTTGATTGGTTAGTTTTGTTTGATCCAGGTTTTACTGTATTTTGTGTTTATTTGTTTTGTTAATTTTTTTATTTTTTTTTTTGTTTGTTTGTTGTTTCTTATTGCCATATAAACTACATGTATAAAAGTAATACTGGTCTACATGACAGGGCAAAATATTCACTATAAATCTTAATACACTATTCGTAAAGCACTTGCCTATTACATTCAGGGAGAGAGATGAGACCCCCCAAAGCATACCATCCCCACCCCTGCTCCAACTCCTACCCCACCCCCACACTCTACCCCTAATCCACGGACTCTCTGAGGCCAAGGAAAATTGTTAACAAGCATAGGGGAAATACACCTTTACACTAGTACCAGTAATCAGTATACACACCAAAGTTACTCAGTTTAATGTGTCCACAAAAGAACAGTTTGCAGGAAATTGTTGAGTTTGTAAAAGTTCCGCCTAAATTTCCTGTTCTAATTAACCTAGAGTAGAAGTAAAGTTTAACTGTCAGTGCGTGTGTATGTGTGTGTGTGTGTGTGTGTGTGTGTGTCTGTGTGTCTGCATGTTTGTGTGTCTGTATGTCAGTGTCTGTCCATGTGTGTGTATGTTAGTGTTGCAAGTATTGTCTCCATTATATTATGTTGATGCTCAAAATACATGTACGGGCTTTTTTCCAATTCATACAACCCAGAATAGTTAGACCACATAGCATCTTTTTAAGTTGATCTAATAATTTTTTCAATAATCTTTCATAAAATATATGTCTTGTCATGTTTTACGTCAGAAAACAAACCAAAAATTGTTTAGAATGACTTACAATACATGTATTCAGCAAGAAAAACTGTATCAGTAGATATATCGCCTATGGCAAAATGTCAAAAGGTGCCCAACATTTTCAGTTTTTATTAATCTATTTCACAGCAATTCAAGCACTTCAGAGTGTGACATTTTCAGGCCATTAATAAGTAATTTGTACAGCTTACAAGTACATGTAGTTCTAAATTCATTTGTTTTTTTAAATCAAACACAAAGACATTACACTGCCTTTACAAAATCAGACTTGTGTCATCATATTTTATTCAAACTAATTACCGTAATTTAAAGTAATGCCAATAATGTATTGCATGCCACAGTCTCTGGGGGTCAATTATACCATGTTACCGTGGCAACAACAAGTAATCATTGTCCGACAATGATTTAATGATTGTCTGACATGACGGATATCTTTGTACTATCAAACAGCAAACAAGTAATGAGTAATTTTAGTCATTTCACAAAGATGTCAATTTAATGTACATGCTGCCGTCTCTGGGGTCAATTATGCAATGTTACCATGGCAACAACAGTAATTATTGTCTAACAATGATGCTGCTGTCATAGATATCTGTTTATCTATCAAAGAACAAACTGAAGAATCTCTCAGGGGGATTCATAGATTATCACTGTTACAACTAATGAACTACCACTACACAATAGCATACTGTCCACGCACAAAGTTGATACAAAAGTTACTCCCCACCTGCAAAAACGTGGCTCTCTGGGGAAAAAAGATACATCCATTGTCTCCGAGCAGGGTTGGCAGTTTTTTGTTCTCTATTTTTATTCAAGAAAAACAAATCTTATCCAATTTATCTAAATGGATTTTTTTTAATGATTACATGTAAATCATTTTTTTTCGGGGGGGGGGGTAGGGGGGGGTATTTGATAGAATTTGAATAAAGCCATCATTTAAAACACTTAAACATTTTCATTATAACAAATTCAAACTAACATGTATTTTTTCCTGATTTAACATTACATAACCAATTTCCTTTTTATATGTCATTGTTTTTATTTGATCAAAGATTCAAATAAGGATAATTAATTCAAATGATCCATGTCACATGATATAAATCCACCTATCCTGTCTACCAAAGTACTGTGAAGTGTTATACTTACGGAGTTGTGGTCGTTTCTGTATTTTATAAATATTTTTTGTTAATAATTAAAATTATAACATTTTCCCCATTTTCAGCAGTAGATCAAACAGTCATTGATTTAGGAAAGAAAGTTCTTTTCAACAGATCACTACAAACGGCCCAAGACAGACAGCTTCAATAAGCTGACTACATTTTTTTTTCCACTGAATGCTATCTGCAGTGTTTCACAACGTGCAATTTTTGAGGTCCAAAACTCTAAAATTAGGTAGAAGAATTCTATTTTGGGTTTTTTTTTACAAAATAATAAATTGCCACAACCTTTTTTTCAATTGCCACTCAAAACCTGTGTACTTTATGATTTTACGTTCGTTTCGTGGTCAATGGTTTCAAATGAACCGCATACCTGCTAGCTTTGTTGCATGATCAGCCACAAATGGCAGAAGGACAATATTATGAATTAGTTCTGAAGTCAACAAATATTCAACCTTGCAAAGTCACAGCATTGTCATCAATGGCCTACCAATAAAAACAGAAGCATTGTACTTATGTTTGTTTAGTCTGTCTGGCTGTTTGTCTGTTTATAGGAAATATATTTTTTTTTGGTGAGTAGATTAGGGTATAAATCATCTCTATTCTACTACCAGAAGTTTATTGAAGTGTGTTACTTTTTTTCTGTAAATCATGTTTTTTTTAGGCCTATACACTGTGTATTCAATGATGAGCTCAGCTATCTAGTTAAAAATAACAAATAATGATGAACAATTTGTTAAAGTTGTTTTCTTGTTGTTTATGGTTACATTAGCTAGGTTCTTTGTTGTTGTTTTTTTTGGGGGGGGGCTGTGATTGCCACTTTGAACTACATGTTTATTGTTCTTGTAATGTTACCAATTCATGAAAACCAATTAAGAATTTAAAAGAGAAAAAAGAATGAACAACAATTGTGATGTAGTACACTGTGCACATACAGTGTATGACAAATCCACCTAACCCACAGCCAGTCCTCTGCACTGGCACACTAAACTACATGTGTATGTACATTTATGAACTTGTACTGTCCAAAACAGTTATATTCTCAGACAATTACATCAATTTGTCTTTCACTAAGAGGCTTAGGTTAAAGCTGTTTGAATTACTTCCTAATCATCAAGGATTTGTACAAGTGGATTTAATTCCCAAAGGATTTTCGGACAGTTAGGTCCTGGGTGGTGATGATGCTTTATTTGGCAGGACTACTGTATGTAACCTGATACTACAAGGTGCTGCTAATGGGATAACACTTTACGGCCATTGGTCAGTCAGCAAATTTCAATACTGATGGACCAGATTTTCCAAGGGAACACATTTTGGAACAACATTCGAAAGAAAAATCACAATGACTTTCAATCAGTCTTACAACTTTTATGTTTACTCTCATGTAAACAAAGTACCATCTTTAATACCCTAGTTATAATGAACCCCGTTGTTTGTTAACTTAAAATTGAGGGGGAGGGGTTGTACACATGCAAAGTGGATGGGCTAGTCTATGTGTCCTCTATCATATTTGTTTTGGATCTTACTTACAATCTTGTTCACCTAAATTATTAACTCTAATTTTTAATTAAGGCATCACAGATTTTTACATGGCATTCTAGAAGGGGTTCAGAATACTGCATTTCCTGATCGCATGCGCTACCCGTATTCCAGCAGCAGGTAACATTCTGCATGCATCGGGAATGGGCCAATTAAGCCTCTATTCATCACTGGGAGAGGATTAAATGGGGCATTCTGGAATGCCTGAGAATAGCCCTGGAATGCACGGATTAATCCATTATGCAAATTCAATGCATTGGCACACATTGTGTAGGGAACAATAGTAGGCTTTAAGCTGCATTCCGGGAATGATCCTGGACGGGCATGTCGGACGCGGGTAGAATGGATAGGCTTTTAAGCCTGTGTTCTGGGAATGGTGATGGAATAGACGGTATTCCCGCTGCGGCCAGAATGCGGGCTTAAAAGAATAAGAAGGCATTCTGAACCCCTTCTAGAATGCCAGTGTAATAAATCTGTGATGGCCTAAAACATACCCTTTTGCTGTTAACTGGGGAGGGGGAACTCTACACTTGCCAAATGTATGGTTTCATACCTACTTTATTTTTGTATGTACTTGCAATTAATATAATATTCCATATATGTATATGCATTTTTGATTGAACATGTATAAATTTGAATGTTTTTAATTGTAAAACTCATGTAATTTGGCCTTCATGCCACGAAATGAGTGAATAATAAATCTAAAAAATCTCAAAGGTAAAATGTTTCTAATGGTTACATTGTTCAAAAAGAAACTCACCAATAGACATTCTGTAGATTTACACTTTGTTGATCCCGTTGTTGGTTCATTTTGGTTCGGTGTTTTTATTTTATTCATTTTTTTCGTCAGAAATCATTCAATTTTACTTACATTCAGCAGCAGTTGGACGATTTCGGTCGAGTCGCAAGCACTCGCTGAGTGGAGCGGTGTCCACAAATCGTCGTCTTTCTGGTTGACATCGGCACCACGTTGAACCAAGATCTCGGCAACCGACAAATTGTCATCCATGCAACACTACAATCAAAAACAAAGAAAAAATATTAAGTTAAACTATCAGATCAAGCAATTGATCTTACTACTATATTCTTCAGATAGCTACAAGCATACATGCACAGGTACCCTCATGATTACATACACAGAGTACAACAAAAATTACACAAGATTACAATTTTCTGTACAAATCTTTCATTACTAGTAAAAAAAAATGGATGGCTTATAAATACTTAATGAGCTCAGAAGATTAGTTTGATTCTTGGATAATTTCATTTAGTACACTGTGACTACATGTATCTGAAAACAGCACACAGGTTACAGGTTCATATCCAGTTGTGTCATTTCTTTTTCTGAGACATAAAAATGAGATCAAGCATTTATCTCTTGTAGATACATGTAAAGTAAATACACTGTATGCATATAGAGTGTACAGCAAAATTCCTCTGGACCAACAAGTGGTAGGTTAGTTGATCACTTTCACATTTTTTTCCTAAAAATGACAGAGAGTTCCTGAAGATAAGAATTTGTAATTTTAGGCTTAACTGATGTATGCTTTAATGCTTTTTGTACGAAACTACTACCACCACATGTATGAAAAATATCTTATTTCACTTAAAATGACCTTTAAATCTAGCCTTAAATCTACATAACAAACACAGCCTAAAAAAGAAAATGTTATAATTAAACAAATTTAGATATATTTTTTGTCATTTGAAATGGATTGTATCAACTAGCAAATTATGATAGAGTACATGTGTATACAGTATCTACCTCAGTATGAAGTGAGGTGTGTACAGTACATGTATAATCATGAAACTACATAGACAGGTACAGATATTCTGAGTTAGACGTAAATTTGTAGACATGCGGCATTTGTAGAAGTCTCAGTTTATGCTAAGTTGAACCTATCTACTGCTTTTACGGACATTAGTCAGAGGAAACACACATGAATAAGTGTGCATATCGAGCACAAATAGTCAACTTTTTTCACCGCACAGCAGAATCTTATGAAGATTGCTACTTTATTATATTCAGTACACACTGGGCAAATACAAAATGGTTGAAATGAAATTGTGTAATATTTGTGATACAATTCTTTTATACATATCTATATTGAATTTTGCTTCATACTTGTTTTGTTTTATTTTATTTTGGGGGGGAGGGGGAAATGGGTTAATTTGATTTAAGTATTTAATTGACATGTACATGTACATGTATCTTACTATCTTATAATATCTTAAATTACACAAACCTTTTTGTAGGTACAGTATTCATTTTTACTTCTGCATCAACTTTGCTCTAATTTATTATTTCATGTTTTAATGTATTTGTTTGGTTCTATTAGTTTTGTTCATTTTTTTTTGTATTGTAATTAATAGTTTAGCTCTCAGCACTGTTTGTATTATGTTTGTATATGTTTGTTATGTTTATCTGTAACGGTTATGAACCCTATGAATGGAAATGAACGACTAAAATAAATAAAATAAAATCAGAGCTATGTGCATTGATTTCAGGTCATTTTGACAACTACTACTTTTATTCATAAAATGTCCTTCTTTATTTGGTCATAAAATCACATCAAAATTTCAAAACATATTTTTACAATACAATCCACTTAATAAATACAGCACAAAATATGCAATACACAAATAATAAGCTCTGTAAAAATGAAAAGGAAAAAATATGCCAATTTCAGTGGTAAAAGGTTACATAAGCACTGAAATAACATCAGCTAGAAATACTGTACTTTGATTCAATTTAATAGGAAGTGTCATAAAGAAATGCGGAATACAAATACATAGGAATTATGATATAAGAATGAATAATGAGTTGCCATCAATTATGTAACGTGCCCACACATGTGCCCACACACAAAAAAACTATATTGCACATTTAACGAGCATATGCTTTTTGCCTCAGTATTATGTATGTTACATAATTGCCAATGTTTTGCATGGATACAGTACACCACACAAACACTTTATTTTTGAAATGTTTGCAATATCTGTTGATCCAAGTTTGTACTTCCTGCAATTAACTTGAAGGCAGCCATTCATTGCTGTTAATATACATATACTTCACAGTTTGATATTAAAAAAGAAGCATTCAAGTGCAAATAACAAGAGCCAGAAATAGTTTGATTTCAATACTAGCAGGTAAATGTACGTGTAGTATCATATACATGTAGCAACAGAAGATGGAAATGGGGGCTCATGGTTAGATACATGTAGAGCTTCATTCTTGATAATTAAACATGTGCAAAATTTAGAATGCAAAAGTGCATGTGCAATCCCACAATTAAGTTTGCAGCTCATAAACAGTAACTAGTGCTGTAATATTTCCAAAACAGTTAGCAAACCTGAAAACCGGTTGATTAAAATATTTTAGTTACTGAATTTCCGAAACAGTTAGACTACCAAAATCTTGCTGAATAGACTGTTATTGTATATTCTTCAGATACTTTTCCATGTTCCACTTTGTTTGCTATATTATTGTGTATTGGATATTTTATCGAAAAATTATAAATTTACATGTTTTGTGTAATTGTTTATTAAAATATGACAGAGGATTAATGAAATTACCATTTCTAAGATGATCATATGCTGCTTGTTGCATGTTTTCAGAATATATTTAAATAGTAATACATTTGTCTCAGTATGTTTTGACAACACGTTGATAGCAGTGTAAGGTTGGGATAAACAGTGAAAGGTGAAATTTCTCCTATTGTGTTTTTTAGATAGACGAATGTCCTGAAAATGGCATGCTCTGAAAAGCTTCAACTTTTCAGAAAAAAAATGATTTTTTTTTTTAAGTACCCCCAACCAACAACTTTTTGGCCATAGAAAATGTATACAGTGATTTCTGCACTCAGATAAATTGAAAAACCATAATATGCTAATATAAACAATTTTTAGTTTAGTTGTTTTCTGACAATATGATACCTTGTGAAAGATTGACGATAGATTTATCTGATCGACCCAAACTAAATGTGGGCTTTGATGATCAAAAAACAGTTTGACTGTGCAGCTGTAATTCAGTTCTGCATTTAAAATTCCCCATCTCAAAATTGATACTGCTCTTGATATATGTACAGGTACATGTATGCCAAACTTTTCAAGTAGAAATCTAGTTTTGATTCCGCACTCAATGCAGTGACAAATTGTTACCCTCCTCTTTATTTCCCCCTACAGGATATTACCATATTTGTGAACAGGAAGTTATGAGGAATGCGATAATTTTGCTGATTATTTTTCTTATAAATCTCAATTGTTGTAATTTAGCAATTTTGCACACTGATCACTGGCATCCGGTTCCAGTCCCCGAACCTCAGTTCCCGAAACCATTTCAAATTGATTGGGTTTCAGCCTTTTTAGTTTCATTTCGGTACAAAATTATAACTTATAACAAGTGTTCTAAGATCTTGCAACTTTTAAAAATTGGAATAATTAGTAATAAAGATAGAATTAAATAATTCCACGACTGTTGTCCAATTTTGGGGGGAAGTTTTTCAAGTGTGATGGTTTAATTAGCATTGTAGCGTTTTGGTAATAAATCTTAAGGAACAAAAATTATATTTTTATTAATTATTTTTTGAAAAGACAGTTTCAAAGTATTTTGAAAGTCTATCCAAAAACTACCTGGTTGTCATAGAACATTAAAGGCAAGGTCCACCCTGACGTCAAGTTTGATTTTAATAAAAAGCAGAACAATGAGAGAAACATATTAATGAAAGTTTGGCGAAAATCCACCAGAGAATAGCGGAGTTATGAACTTTTAAAAGTTTTAATTTGTGACATCACATACGAGCAGCTCCCCATACATGTATGTCATGTAATATTAATTCAATAAATTGCCACTTTTTTATTGCTTCATGATAATTGAATGATTTTTTTTTTCATAGAAGCATGTATAAAATGTTTCTAATTATATATTGAATGCACGGGTAACATCATTTTAAATTTTCTGAGAAAATGGCACTTTATGGAATTTATATTACATGACAATGGGTGAGCTGCTCGCATTTGACGTCAAAGTTTGTAACTCCGCTACTCTTTGGTGGATTTTCACCAAACTTTCATTAATATGTTTCTCTCATTGTTCTGCTTTTATTAAAACAAACTTGACGTCAGGGTGGACCTTGCCTTTAGCAGATGTTAGAAGTGGTTTTGGGATGGATTGAACATACTGCAAAGAAAATTCCATCACTGGCCAAAAATATGAATTTCCAGAAAACTGTTCATCCGGCTATTTTTAACCCTATCCTTTAGTATTCACCAGCAAGAATGACAACTGCTGTACAAAAAATTCTCAGACAGAACACATCTCTCTCCTTCCCATGACAAGACGCTGTCCATAATTACACACATTAACTATGGCTGCATTCTATTTTTAGAATATAACTGGATTAATGTGTGAGTAATTAAGACCTTAAATACCTATGATTAGATTTACTTTATGTCATCTGTCACGTAGTTTGTAAATCATTCAGAGCAAACACATGTACAACGTTGTGTATGCAGGGCTCGACACTAGCACTTGCCCACTTGCACGGGGCAAGTAAAATTTCATGTCGGGCAAGTAAAAACTCAAAATGTTTTAAATTTACTTGCCCGATTGGGCAAGTAAAATTTTGATTATAAAATGACCAAACATAAAAATCTGACCAACAATGAACAAAATATGTCTAAAATTTTGTGTTCAGTTAACTTAAAATACTAGATTTCGTCATTATTTTGTTCATTATACTCAATTTTAACACTCTTTAAATTCATAAATCACACCTTTTACAACCTCCAGAATTAAACTAACAAACATCCAATGCTATGAAAAGGCCTTATTGGTTAAAATTAGTGATAAATCATTTTTAATGTTATTGATTAAATTGTTTATTTTCGGGCAAGTAAATTTTTCACTCCGGCAAGTAAAAATCTGAAAGTGATAATTCTACTTGCCTAAAGGGGCAAGTATGAGAAAAAGTTAGTGTGGAGCCTTTGTGTATGGGCATGACGTATGAATGTGTGTGCCTACAACATGCATGTGTACGAGTGTGTAGATTTATGTGATTTTATAATCTTTGACTATTTGTATTTTCCTATGTATGATTTCTATTTGCCCTGCATGTTAATTCATACGTCTTGCCCTGGGCATTCTATTGTGATGTGTAACGTACTGATATTTATTTTGAATTGTAATGTATAATGTATTCCTTTGTTTTTATTAAAGGTGAGCTGGTTCGTTTCGCACACCTGTGAGCAGAACGACACAAGGGGTCAACAAATTGAAAGCTCATGAACCTAGTTTTTATACAGGGTGGCCCAGAAAGAATGCTACGAGTATGATCGCTAGTTTCTTCACCATTATCGGGAAAATGTCATTAATTTTTATTTCGCTGGTTAGAACATTCTTTTTTCAATAAAATGATGCAAAGATCATTGATTTTGAGTAAGGCATTTTGATTCTAGGGCCATTTTTCGGAGGCAATGCAATTTCCCAAATTTGCCAATTTTTCAACAGCGGCGGTCACGGAACGCCGAGATATTCTCTCGTCTCAGCTTGCCATACCAGACAATCCGCGATGACAATGGAGATGTAGCTCGCATCGTCTTCCTTATGAAAGCGAGGGCATTCCAGCCCTTTGTCATTGTGGTTTGTCCGGTATGGCAAGTGAGACGCCAGAATATCTCGGCGTTCCGATGACCGCCGCTGTTGAAAAATTGGCAAATTTGGGAAATTGCATTGCCTCCGAAAAATGGCCCTAGAATCAAAACGCCTTACTCAAAATCAATGATCTTGGTATCATTTTATTGGAAAAAGAATGATCCAACCAACAAAATAAAAATCAATGATATTTTGCCGATAATGGTGAAGAAATTAGCGATCATACTCGTAGCATTCTTTCTGGGCCACCCTGTATATGACAATATATTAAGATTATAAAAAAAAATGTGTGTGCTTGTGTATGCACATTTGTGTGTGTGCATGTACATTGTATGTCCATGTGGATCTATACGTGAGTGTGTGTGTGTGTGTGTGTGTGTGTGTGTGTGTGTGTGTGTGTGTGTGTGTGTGTGTGTGTGTGTGTGTGTGTGTGTGTGTGTGTGTGTGTGTGTGTGTGTGTGTGTGTGTGTGTGTGTGTGTGTGTGTGTGTGTGTGTGTGTGTGTGTGCATGCATGTGTGTGTGTACATGTATGTGTGTGTACATGTACATATACTACCTGAGAGTGTATATACATGTACATGTATGTGTGTTTGTGTTACGATCATGTGATTAATTACATTAATTTCAGGATGAAAACAAAGACCACCGCATTAAAATGATTTACAATGTAAGCATGTGAGTGTGACAGCCCACTTCACAAGATGAAGATATTTTCCTGTCACTGACGTACACATTTATCATGGCATTATTATTATATCACCTCAATGCAAGCATACAATACAGTATGTTGTAAATACTGCAGCACTTTCCTGGCTGTATTTGAAGTACGGAATATGCATGAATTTTAATATTTCAAGCATTGCCATAGCAACACGAGTGCAGATTTGTTTGTCATAGTTTCATTACGTGAATTATTATTATCCTTCCCTCCTTCCAGGAAATCCTGAGAATGTATAATTGATCAACTGTTAAAATATAAATGAAAATAAAAATTCATAAAATACAAAACACCCAGCAGAGCTCTTATCCTGAAACAAGGATAATGCATCCCTGGTGTGACAAGAACTTGTGCATTTATCTCAAAATGTTAAATGTTGAATGAATGAATGAATGAATGAATGAGAGCCAAAAATGTAGCTGTCTTAAAGCCCAAGTTTAGTTTTAGTTGTTTTTTTTTATTATTATTATTTGAAAGCTTTATGCCCAAAGGTCATATCACACCAATAACAAATTCTGAATGTCTTTCGTTTTTTTTAATTAATTAATTAAAAAGTCTCGGGGGGGGGGGGGGGGTATTGGGGGTGGGGGGACCCCAAAGATTTTCGATTACATTTTACAGTATATCATAAAAAGCATTAAAGAGATAGGCTAACATTGTGGAGCTTCAATTTAAAAAACTGTCAAATTTTGATATCTGAACTACACAGTAGTGTTCAAATAAACACCCTAGAATACAAAAGTTTGGAAAGTTACACTGCCAATGGCAAGTTATGCATGAATAAACAATTAAAACTCGGGGCGAGTTTAAATAGCGTAGGTGTACACACAGTAAGTCTATGGGAGAAAATGGGCAGGTGAATCCGATCAACTTACGATTTTCACTTTTTTAAAGCACTAAATAGTCATTTTGAAATACAATTTTTTTCAGGGCGTCATTTTTAGACCTTATCAAAGACAATGGTAGCATGGGGAATCATGTAGCTCAGAATTTTTTAACTGTGGTAAATGTTAGTCAACACCTTTAATAAGGTGTTAAGATTATCTGAATTATACCCAGCAGAAAGATCAGAGTCCGATCTTTCTGCTGAGGTATAATCCAGCTTTGGATGCTATACTGTAAAATGTAGTCGAAAATCTCAGGGGTCCCGAGCTTTGCATTGATTAATTTAAAAAAAAAAAAAAGACATTCAGAATCTGTTATTGGTGTGATATGACCTTTGGGCATAAAGTTTTCAAATAAAAACTAAAGCAGTTCGACTGCGCGCAGTCGATGAGTATGCCTCCGCAGTCCGCACTCCCATCCAATTGATGTAATTTGAAAAGCTTCAAGTTACCATGGTAGCAAGACCAATGAGATGAATAAGCCCATGTGACCTTTGACCTTTGAGCTCCAAAATCTAATCAGTTCATTGGTGCTTCATAATACATACTTCACCCAAGTTACAAGACAATCCGACCAGCTGTTCTCAAGTTATCGCGGTAATGAGCCCAAATCAGACATATTTTAGGCCCAGTGACCTTTGACCTTTGACATTTCCACTCCAAAATCTAATCAGTTCATTGGTGCTTTATAGTACATACTTCACCCAAGTTACATCAAAATCCGACCAGCTGTTTTCAAGTAATCGCGGTAACGAGCCCAAATCAAACATATTATAGGCCCGGTGACTTTTGACCTTTCAGCTCCAAAATCTAATCAGATCATTGGTGCCTCATAATACATACTTCACCCAAGTTACAAGAAAATCTGACTAGCCGTTCTCAAGTTATCGCGGTAACGAGCCCAAATCAGACATGTTTTAGGCCTGATGACCTTTGACCTTTGACCTTTCAGCTCCAAAATCTAATCAGTTCATTGTTGCCTCATAGTGCATACTTGGTCCTAGTTACATCAAAATCCGATCGGGGGTTCTTAAGTTATCGTGGTAACGAGAACCGGTAATGGACGGACAACCCGAAAACATGATGCTTCTGGCAACTTCGTTGCGGAGGCATAAAAAAATCACCAAAACTATACTTGTGCTTTAACACGGTATTGGGATAACCATCAGTTTACCGAGCAACAGTTGCTTCTATCAAAAGGCTGATTCACATTACAAATCTTCGCGAAGTTTATCTTCTCGAAGACTTTCGCGAAGTTTGGCTTGATCGTTCACACTGGGGCAAACTTCGAGAGATTTACTTCCCGCGAAACTTCTCGAAGATTTCGAACGCACTGCCATGCGGGAACAAATAAAATGTACAGAGATTTTGACCTACAGATCTTGATCAGGAATTTTGTTTCTGCGATGCTCCAATGTCCTTTACATTTCATACTTATTTTAATGAAAGTATACCAAGCTCACACAAAAATTGAATGAGTTTGGACGTATATATATGTATGTTGCTGCGTACAAAACGCATGTAAATCTCCGAGCTACATGGTACACTCAATTCATACACTCAAGTCATTCAACTCCATGTTTGTGTACAGTGCGCACTTATGTCCCCACACCGGAAATGCACTGAGGCTCACGGGATATAACTTCCCGAAGTTTGTGTTCACACTCAAAATGTCGCGGGAAGTTTCTCAATGTTCGGGAAATTTCCTACAAAGTTGTGGGAAGTTTCACGAGAAGTTTCGCAGGAAGTTTCGCGGGAAGTTTGTGTTCACATTACCAAACTTCGCGAAGTTAATCTTCGGGAAGTGAAACTTCGCGAAGTTTGCTGTAAGTGTGAATGCACCTAAATATCAGATTTGGACAAAACAAATTCTGACTTCCTAGCTGCAAGAACCTCATTTTCACCAAAACTTGAGATACAAGGTCTTGTCACCCCAGGGATGATTCTGTTGGTGTTGTTGTTGTTGTTGTTGTTGTTGTTGTTGTTGTTGTTGTTGTTTTGATTGTTTTTGTAGTCAAGCTAAATGATAGAAAAACATATTTACTCTTTATTTGCTCACTTGCTTGATACAAGTATGAAGGAAAGTTAATCCCTTGGTGATGCATTTCTAGCCAATTCACATTAAAGACACAGGCTAACATTGTGGAGGTTCAAATTAAAATAATTGTCAAACTTTGCTATCTGAGCTACATAGTAGTGTTTGAGTGGACAAATGAATGCCCTAGAATACAAAAGTTTGGAAATTTATGCTGCCACTGGCAAGATATTAATGAATAAACAATTAGTATTCAGCCTGAGTACAAAATAGCCTATACTAGATTTACACACAGTAAATTTATGGGAGGAAATGGGCAGGTAAATCTGATCACAACTGACGATTTTCACTTTTTTAAACCACGAATACAATTTTTTCAGGGCCTCATTTTTAGACCTTATCAAAGACACTGGTAGCATGGGGAATCATGTAGCTCAGATTTTTTTTTAACTGGAAACAATGTTATACAATTCCTTTAAAACAATATGAAAGCACAGTCCATATTTTTTAGAGATGATGGTGAAAAGGGGGTTACCTGATGTAGCAATGTGACACCACTCTCTGATGAGGTGTTTGGGTCTCCATCTTGGTCCAGCAGTGTGAGCACTGTAAACAAGGAATGGTGGCAGGAGACGAGGAGGAGGAGGAGGAGGTGGTGGTGGTGGAGGAGGAGGAGGAGGAGGTGGAGGAGGAGGTGGAGGAGGAGGAGGAGGAGGAGAGAGAGAGAGAGAGAGAGAGAGAGAGAGAGAGAGAGAGAGAGAGAGAGAGAGAGAGAGAGAGAGAGAGAGAGAGAGAGAGAGAGAGAGAGAGAGAGAGAGAGAGAGAGAGAGAGAGAGAGAGAGAGAG
>JZLH01S0065709.1:0-16126 GCA_001188425.1 Eucidaris tribuloides | reverse complement strand
TTTACTTCTCATGTCCTATCCATGTGGCTTATCAGGTTATGCTAGATTCTGTGCTTCATGCTATTTGCGGTTTGTGTTTGTAATTGTGTGTGTGTATGTGTGTTTGTGTTTGTGTATTGTGTGTGTGTGTATGTGTGTGTGTGGGTCGGGTACTGTGTGTGGTGTGTAAGTGTTTGGTGATGCTCTGCTGTATCTAGTTTGTGCTCTGTAGTCCTATGTGTGTGCGCAAGAAAATTACACACCGTTACCCCATGTACACAATGTGGGCCCTCCCCCCACCTTCTCACGCCTGTGGGTTTTTGTTTTGATTTGCTGTCAGTACGTTCGATTCGGTTGAATTCACCCATACGGAATTAATTCGCTGGGAATGCTGTGTGTATTTGGAATTTTTCAATTCGTTCCCGGTTCGTTTCGTCAATTCGTCATAGTGTGAAGGCCCCTTTACTTTTCTTAATCTGTTTCTACGTATAGGGCATCCGTGACTTCCGGTACGGCGTTTGGCGACGTGGTAACAGAGTTTGCCGGGTCTGCGTTCCTCCCAGACTTCTATACCTTCAACCTGACTGACACAAGCTTGAACGGTACCTTCATGTCGGACTTGTATCTGGAAAAAAGTCACGAGATTTCAACTTCTATTCTATGGTAAAGCATAAAACGTAGCTGTACAATTACCTCCTAGGACAATTACCCCCGGACATCTACCCCCGGACAACCCCTTGGACAATTACCCCCGGATAATTACCCCTTTGACAATTACCCCTTGGACAATTACCCCTAGGACAATTACCCCCGGACAATTACCACCTAAGAGAATTATCTTCTAGGACAATTTCCTCCGGCACAATTACCCCATGGACAATTACCCCAAGACAATTCCATCCAGACAATAACCCACGGAGAATTAGGTCATGGATACTTACTCTTAGGGCAATCACTAAACAGACCTCAGGGGTAATTGTCCTGCGGGTAATTATATCCTAGATGTAATTGCCCTAGAGATAAATGTTCTGGGGCAGGTGACATGGAGTAATTGTCCGGAGGTAATTGTCTAGGGTCAATTGTCGTTGAAGGGTAATTGTTCGGAGGTAATTGTTCGTGGGGTAATTGTCAGGGGTTAATTGTGTTGGGGTAATTGTCTGGGGTTAATTGTCCGGGGTAATTGTCCGGGGTTAATTGTCCGGGGTAATTGTCTGGGGGTAATTGCCCAGGGGTAATTGTGCGGGGGATATTGTCTGGGGTTATTGTTCGGGGGGAATTGTCTGAGATTAATAATTGTCTGGGGTAATTGTCTGTGGGAAATTGTCTGGCGTTATTGTCCGGGGCATTGTCTGGGGTAATTGTTTCGGGTTGATTGTCCGGGGGTAATTGTCTGGGAGTAATTGTCTGGGGTAATTGTCTGGGGTAATTGTCTGGGGTAATTGTCTGGGGTAATTGTCCGGGGTTAATTGTATTGGGGTAATTGTCTGGGGTTAATTGTCCGGGGTAATTGTCTGGGTAATTACCCAGGTGGTAATTGTCCTGGGTTAATTGTCCGGGGGGGTAATTGTCTGGGAGTAATTGTCTGGGGTTATTTTCTGGGTGTAATTGTTTGGGGGTTATTGCTCAGTGGTAATTGTGCGGGGGTAATTGTCTGGGTTATTGTTTGGTAGGTATTGTCTGTGATAAATTGTCTGGGGTTAATTGTCCGGGGGTAATTGTCTGGGAGTAATTGTCTGGGGTTATTTTCCGGGGGTAATTGTGTGGGGTAATTGTCCGGGGGTAATTGTGTGGAAGTAATTGTGCGGGAAATAGGGGGTTGATATAGGCCTATCCTATTCAGGGACTACACCTATTTGTTGATTCGAATGTCATCAATGCAATTCAATTTATTTATTGCCCCACTTGGTACAAAGAATGGATGGTGTGTGTGGATGTATTGTTTTATCGTGGATTTTAACACGCAAGATGCTAAGTTTGATTCCTGCCATGCGCGGGCATTTTCCTCCCTCAGCAAGGGGAATTATCCACCTTGCATCCACATGCAGCATGGGGTAAAATTTGGACCTGGTGGAATCTGGAGGAATAGTAATATTAGCAGGGCCCTCTTGGAGAGCAGTAAATGTCAGTGGAGAGGCTACCCTGTGTAAATAAGACGTTACTCTTATCATTATTGTTACTATTATCATTGTTATTGTTATTATTATTATTATTATTATTATTATTATTATTATTATTATCATTATTATCTTCATAATTATTTTTATTTTCATTTTCTTCTTCTTTCTTCTTCTTCTTCTTCTTCTTCTTCTTCTTCTTTACTCTTCTTCTTCTTCCTCCTGTTCTTTCTCTTCCTCTTTTTTCTTTTGAATATGTCCTCTCTTTGGCTCATAGGGTTGATACTCGAAGCGCTATAAGTCAAGGACGTGTTCATACTTATTATTTTTATTCTTCTTTCTTAATTTCAGGGCTTCATGGCAACAAGGGGCCTTATCCGCTGACAATTTTACGGTAAAAATTACAGATTTCGGTGTCTGTTTCACATTTAATACGGGAGAAGATGGACACCCACCACTATATGTTGCGGCATCAGGTATTACCGTCTCATTTATCACGTTTACTAGTATTTTATTTGACCTTTTTTCCTTTCTAATACTTATCATACACATGTTATAGACGTTCATATCTATATCAGATATTAAATGGAAACTAACATGAAACACATCTGTAAAATAAAGAGAGAGAAATGAAAACTGAAGCGGGGTGCGATTTTATTGGTGGTTGTATTATGTAGTTTAAATTGATTTCTTTTTCTATACACACGAACGAACATCTTTCTGAACGTGTAAAGTTGTATGACACGTGTAAACATGTGTTCGAATATATTCAATGAACGTTTAAAATGATAGGCTAACATTGTGGAGCTTCAATTTTAAAACTAGTCAAACTTTGCTACCTGAGCTACATATTAGTGTTGGAATGGACAAATATACACCCTAGAATACAATAGTTTGGAAATTTATGCTGCCACAGCTGGCAAGGTATGAATGAATAAATAATTATTAATCGGGGCGAGTAAAAAATAGCCTAGATCCACACACGGTAAATATATGGGAGGAAATGAACAAGTGAATCCGGTGAACTTACGATTTTCACTTTTTTAAAGCACTAGATAATCATTTTGAGATACATTTTTTTTTCAGGGCTTTATTTTTAGACCTTGTCAAAGACACTTGGAGGGTGGAGGATTATGTAGCTCACATTCTTTTTAACTATAGTAAATGTTAGCCAGTGGCTTTAACCATGTATACGAACGTGTAGGCATGTATCCGAATGCTCCTTCGAACGTTTGATCGTATGTATTCGAATTTTATGAACGTGTAAGCATGTATCTGAATATATTTATGAACGTGTAAACAACATGCATCCGAATATATATATATATGAACATGTAAACTTGTATCTGAATATATTCATTATCGTCTAAACATGTATACGAATATTCATGTGTGAGCACGTATCCGAATTATTATATTCATGAACGTGTAAGCATGTATTCGAATATATTTATGAACGTGTAAACGTGTATCCGTATATGTTTCTGACCTTATAAACATGTATCAAAATATATTCATGATCATGTAAACATGCATCCAAATATATTCATGAACGTGCAAATATGTACACGAATATATTTATGAACGTGTGCCGAATCCATTTATATTTCTGAACGTGTAAACGCTAATACACGGATCGACCTAACTTTTTGTGTCCAGGTAAAACGTTTGGTCTACACGTGCTTCTCGACACCCAGCAGTGGGAGTATTTCTTCTCCGAGGACTTCCGAACGGCAGCCGGCTGGCAAGTCCTGCTGTACGATCGGGGTACCGAGCCAATGGTGCACGATTTCGGCTTCGCCATCACGCCCGGGACCGCCACCCTAGTGGGAACGGAAGTCACGGAGGTACACTGTTTTAACTCTCTACGCGCTGAATTTATTCTGAGGAGATAATAATAACAATTGTTCCGTCATATTTTCTTTGAATTTTACTTTCCATGTTGTTGTATTGAAGATGGAAATTTTCTATAAAGATGTTACCTAAGCACACTAGCTACTTCGTAGTGTCTCCTGAACAAAGGTGAAGGAGAAAAGTAATTATTATTATTGTTCAATTTAATTGTACGAATATGCACATAAATTATGGAACATTAGCGCTCAAAGGGTTAAGTTCGTTCCCTTTAAGGGGGATTTTCTTGATTTGCATGTGAATTATTCCTTTTCTACCCGGCGAGATTTGATCTAAGTACTGAAAGATCCATTCAAACACAGGTTTTGAAGATTTGAAAAACCTACGTCGTATAGACCTACAGCGTGCCCCCCCCCTCCTCAAAAAAGTCCATCTGATAAACTGCTAAATTAAATCCAAACTCAAGTATTATTTCAAATTTAGTGTACATATTTTCAAAGCCCATTTTATTTTCTAACTTTTGTGAAAATTTCATTCGTCTCTTTGTTTTTGAATACACTGTCTATTATGTAACAGCAGTGTTTTTCAGCCCATTCCAAATTTGCAATGCTTCATCAATGCATAAACCTGAATGTAAATAAGGTGGTAAGCGTGCAAGGAACCAATACAAAGTTTACAAGCTCGTCATGGAAGGAAAAGCCATAAGTGGAACATACTCTGTGAAATCAAACGTGACCTGTGGAACAGAACATTGATTAGCTTTCACTTAAAAAAAAGTGAATGAACAGTCGTTGAGTTAATTCAAGTGAAGCATGGAATAACGTATATGTCTGTGATGTGCCTTTTTTTGATCAAACTTGGAATGGGCTGGAAAGGCACTGCTGTTACATAAGAGCTTGTTTATTCAAAACCTGTGAAGTGAAACCTTAAATTTTTCACAGGAATCACAGAATTAAGTGGGCTTTGTATTACATAAAGTTTTTGAGTAAAAAACTTGATTTTAGTAATTTTTCTGTGGTATATGAGAGGAACATTTTCCTGGGACACAGTGTATAACAGAATGCTCTGCTTAAACTTCCTTTCATCCGTTCCGTTCACAAGAGTGGATCGTCTCACGCAATGAGAACGTTGTGATACATATCAATTTGTTTAGCACAAAAATGCTCCTCTTTTGGGCAGAGAAATACGACGCACAGGTCATGCATTACTGCTCTCACACCGTGCTGTGTAGGAGCAATCTATTGTTTACATTCACACTCAAACGCATTATAATAAAGACTGCGTTGATTTCTAGCCAGCAGGGAAAGTCAGAAGACTGAGAGAAAATGGTGTCTGTGATTGGTTTTTGCCAATTCCGCGGGACTTCTCCTAGCCAATAAAATATGACTTTTACATTTTTAGAATCCGCAGACTTTCCGTTACACATACTCATCTTCAATATATTTACAGATGGCCACATTGATATTTATGTTAGAAAAACGAGTAAGAAATATTTAGAGAAGTATATTTGTAAGATAGTAACAATTACTAAATGTTGAGTTTATTAATTTTCTGAAAACAGTTCTGTATATAGTTATGTGAAATTGTAAAAATATTGCAAACACAAACACTTTCATTTTATGAAGCGGCAAAGTCAGACAAAATGGGAAAAGTGGGGATCTTCCACGAGATTTTTTTTTTACTAAAAAGGAAGTCTTTAGAATCAATTCCCCGTGTCATAACATTGAATTCGATCACATATTTTGATCTAACCTTAATAAAGAGAAACCTTTGATTATCATAAATCTTGTTTCAATAGTATATAAAGCTTGCGGATATGTTACAATGGCAAAAAATGTGCTAATTAAAAACAACGGGTTTAGTTCCAGTTTACCATTGTGTTGCAAAACTCTAGACCATGAAGAAAGTAAAAGATTGTTTAGAAATTGAAATGTCAAGCTGATGATTTTTTTTTCTCGTTCTTTGACACCCTCATGTAGATAATGAATTTGGCAAAGCCTTACGGCGTATGTGAAGACAAGGAGTTGAAATATTATGATAATTACGGAACAAATGAGTGTAAAGTGGAATGCCTAACCGATTTTGTCGTGGAGTCGTGTGGATGTAGATTTGCGTACATGCCAGGTACGAAAATGCCATCCAAAAGAGGGCACTGCTCTCTAAGTACTCTTCCAGTAGTTTTAAGTACTTTAACTTAAAGTAGTAAAGGTAACGGGCACACAAGCTGGTTATGGTTATGGGAAACTTTTGGAAAGTTTTGGGAGAGTACCAGGGTCATTGGGGGCACTTCAATATCTAACTCAAATTTGAAGTAGGCCCCTACCTATGATTTCCTCGCCCACCCCGGAAATATACTATAATAATAACTATAAATATTATTTTAAAAAATCGTGCAATTTCTGGTACTTCACATTTAGCCATGGAAAAAACTGCAGAAAAAATAAAACTGCTTTCTTACTTTATTCATAATAGTCACACATATAGCATTTCATATAATATAGATATAGATATGATTGTGGATTCTCCTTGAAGGTGGTATTAAATGTAGGCAAATTGTAAGGTAGAAAAGGACGATGACACCCCATTGTTTCTTCGTGAGTCACAGCCATTTAAAGTGTTTAATTATTTTGTGTAGAGTACTTGCACAAGACTAATCTGTCACTTAGGACACTTAGGAACAGTGTGAGGCGGAAATAATACTACAGAAGACAAACATATATCTCACCCTAGATACTACACTTACGTATTTTCGTACATGTCGTAGTGAAAAGAATATCTCATAAATAAACTGACTGAATTTTAATTTCAGACGGAAGTTGCTTCTTCTTTGACTGGACCCATAATTCTTTCAGCAAACCCTTGCAGTTCTTTAATAATGCCCCCAATACTACTTCGTAGCACATACATATAAATCAATTGGCATTTTCCAATAAATTCAATGATATCTTTGTGGAAAAATAGAAAAGAGTAAATTGTAGCATTAATCTCGAATTAAACATTTATAATGTGTGTTGAAGTCATTACGTCAATAAAAATATTATGTATTATACATCAATCATAAAATATCCTCTGAATCCTAATCATACATTTAGATATAACTTATATCTTATGATATCGTTAATTCATCGCTTTCATTTCTCCACTAGGAGACACCAGAGAGTGCTCGGCTTATGAAGTGTTTACATGTGCCATTCCTATTCGATGTAAGTATAGTTTAAAAATGCTCGACAGGCCCAATAACAAAGGGCGCTGCAACCACAACGGTGATACGAGCGGGTCTAGTAGGGCGTCCGGACAATTACCCTCTGGACAATTACCCCATCCGGGATAACCTAGACAATTACCCCTCAGGGATAATTACCTCCTGGACAATTAGCCCTCAGGGATACTTACCACCTGGACAGTAATTAACCCATCAGGGATAATTTCTCCTCATGGATAATTACCCCTTGGACAGTTAGTTACCCTTGAGGGATAATTACACCCTGGACAATTACCCCTCGGAGATAAATACTTCCTGGAAAATTACCCCTAGACAATTATGCCCAAGGTTAATCACCATCCACGACATTTATCCTTAGAACACCCCCCCCCCCTTGGATAATCCCTCTGGACTATTACCTCCAGGAGAATAATCATTTTGGTCATTGTTTTACGAGTTATTATCCAGGGGATTATTGTCCAGATGGTGCTTGTCCTGGGATAATTGCACGGGGGATTATTCTACAGGGTTATTGTCCAGGTGGAAATTCCGTATAGTAATTGTTCGGGGTAGTTGTTTAGATACGGATATGAACAAGTCTTAAAATCACATTCGCATATAACTATGCACTTTTTGTGTACAGACTGCAAGAGGGAAGCAAAATGCCGTCTTGTATTAAGGGTAATCACATTACATTTCTTTAAATCATTGGTGGCTCCATGTTAATATTTGGGGCAAGAGAGTTCGCCTATACCTCAATGGTGGAACTTTAGCTGCCCTCAGAATTCTAGCCAATAATGTGTGAAGTAATCTTCTTCTTGCGTATAAGACCATCTGCTACACTACATCACTATGTTTCCGTAGCCAGTTCAAGGTGGTACATCTTGGGTTGGTGAGGTCAATATGGCCCCCATGTGGACCAAGGCTGACACATTCGAACATTATGTCTTCCTACGTCTGCTGAGGAGTACCACACAGGCATGCTGGTAAAGGTCAGAGACCCCAGTGATACATGCTGACGTTGAAACCGCCAACTCCGGTACGCAGTCGATTCAGAGTAGCCCACTCTTTGCGTGGAAGATCGGCTCATGGTGGGGTTGTCATTCCATGGAGGATCCTCGGCTGGGTAGATTTCGCCGTCTCTTGCCAGTCATGTGTCCACGGCTCCATAAGGTTGAAGTCGGAGTCTATAGAAGTGAGGCTTCTTGGCGGCTGAACTTGGCAGACGAGCACGTAAGATGTTGGCGGCCAAGATTTTGAGCTGTTACAATGTGGAAATGCAGGAGGTGAGAGGTGTCGTGAAGTGACTTCTTGACGAGGGTTGGCATGTGGTGATGCCTGCGAAGACTCGGAGGGACGATTTAAGAGAGGACAGGAAGATACTTCACTGGGGTTGGTCGTATAGGCATCCAGTCACTAATCTCATGACATTGAGGGTAGCATTCAACTTTTTAGCATGGGTACACCTGCACCATGTTGGGGCAGCATATAGGCAGGAACTATAGGCGAGTGCAAGGGCACCTGCTCGTAGAGTGCTTGCATGACCTCCCCAGGAGGAACTACCAAGACGACGCAAGAGATTATTCGTTGATGCCAATTTACCAAGCAATGCCTCGATGTGCTGTTTGAAGGTGGGTTATTGTCTGTTCAAATTTACCTCAAGGTAGGTTGGGGTACCATTACAAGGGAGCGCAGCGTTGATCCATCAAATTTGACTGTAAGCTGGCGATGGGCCTCCTTTGTGTTAGGGATGAAGGATGTTGCAGTGGTTTTGTGGTACTCAGCTTGAGTCTCCATTTCCTCAGATACGCAACGAGAGCATCCATGTCTGAAGATAGTGTGTTCTCTACAGTCTTCCAACTTGTGTCCGAGTACAGGAGTGCGAGGTCGCCTGCGTATGCACGCTTGGATGATGAGGTAGGAGGAAGATCACTGGTGTAGATGTTAAACAGTGTCGGAGCCAAAACTGAGCCTTGACGGACCCCGTTTTTTAGTTGGCGTATTCGACTGACCTGTCCATCACTTGTCTTGAGGATGAAACTGCGGTTGGAGATGATATTGCAGATGAATCGCACAAGGTGGCGGTCAGGGATGATGTGTAGAAGCTTCAGAGTAAGGCCCTGATGCCATACTGTATTAAATGCTGCCGTGAGGTCCACCAAGATCACGCCCGCCTTGAGTCCTTTTTCAAAAGCTGCCTCAGACCGTAATGTTGCAACGACGAAAACCAGCTTGCTCAACAGGTAACCGAGGGTCGATAACAAGTTTCAAACAGGCTAGGAGGAGCCTTTCCAGAAGCTTGAATGGGACCCACAGGAGCGAGATGGGACGACAGTTCTTCGGGTCGTCAGCTGGCTTATCGGGTTTGGGTATGGCGACGACTGTTGCCTTACGCCAGATCTGTGAAGTAATGATGCATTTGCTTGATGACATGTACGATACTGGTTCCTTGAACAGGAACCTTGATATTGTTCGGGGAGCAGGTCACTGCTCAGGCCCTCCGGCAGGGTCCTAGAATCTCCTTATGTTAAATCCTTGATTTAACATAACTTTAATGTCCTTATTTCATATTAACAGATCATTCGTGAGAGGGTAAAACACATATGATTTATTCCTAATGCAATTTTCAACTAACGTTTACCCAATTTTTGGAGGAGCTCCCTTTGTGTTGGAGAAGAGGTAATTAAGACAAATAGTATATCGAAAATCATATTACTTTTCGAAATACCTTTCTTAATAGCGTAATTCCTTGTACCTAATTTTGTCAACATCTGGTTTTTTTTTATTTTCTCCTGGTTTTTGCCGCCAAAGTGACTAGTGACTTAGGTATTTCAGAGTTTGATTCATTTTGTTGTCACGTCGTCTACCCCAGTCTGTCTTCAGTATACACCGAAACCATCATGGTCTTGGTTGTCTGTCTGTCTGCCTGTCTGTAAAAGGCTGTATTTCTATCTCAATATTTCTTCCATTCTTCTTTTCACCTCTGCTACCGGTAATCGAGGTGCAAATCTATCCTACCGGGGTTGGGTGGGGCAAGGGCGTAATCTGGTGGGGGGGGGGGACGTTCACCCTCATCACCACCCCTCCCGCTGAGGCAGAGGATCCTTCGGCAAGCAAAAAGAAATTTGCACCCCTTTTCTACTGTCAATGCTGAATTTCTAAGCTTAGGTTCCACCGCCCCATGATGTGCACCCCCATGCCACTTTAGCTCCAACCCCCTTGTCCAAACCAGTTTACGCCTTTAGGGGCAGGTACTCAAGTAAATATGGCATGCGGGGATCATTGAGGGATTTGCCGCTCTAATTGAGTCGTGTTTTTTCACTAGAAAACCTTAGACATGGGTCTGCTTTCAAGACAAAAAATTCCCCCAAAATAATTATGGGTCCGAATTTGGATGCAAGCCTTTACAAATGGGTCCTTCTCTTTTAACTCTTAACATGCCGAAGTCGCAGATCTGCACCAAATAATGCACTTTAAGCCCACATAGGTTTAAATCCTCCGGCAAGTTAAGAGTTTTCTAAAGCTGAAATTTTCGTCAATAACCCTGGTTGGAAGCCCTCAGACATGAGCAGGGGCGTCGATCCATGTTTCGGATTGGGGGGCAAAAGTGAAAAAAAATGTCCAAGTTTTCGGAACAATTTTGGAAAATTTGACAATTTCTTGTATTTGCTGGTATTTTTATGCTAAGTTTCATGGTTTTATAGTGTTTTCCAATGTTTTTTTTTAACATATCCTTGTATTTCATATTATGAATTTTTCAAGTTGTCAAAATTATTGTGGGGTGGGGGGGGGCAAATCGATATGTTGCCCCAATTTTCATTGAGGGGCGATCGCCCCCCCCCCTGCCCCCCCCCCAGGATCGACGCCTCTGGACATGGGTCTGTATTATAAGGAAACCCTTAGACGTGGGTGGTTAACTTTTGTAAAATGACCTTTAGGAATGGGTATGGGTTTTGAGCCTGGAGCTACACATCCCTATCCAAACCAATTCGATGCATCCCATGGAAGGATGGGGACTATCCCCTCTGTCGCTGTCGCTTTCTACTTTCATTTGACCCCCCCTCGGGGTCGGGGTGGGTGGGGAGCACCTTCATTGACCAATGAATATCATCCACGACCACAGGATTTCGAAAAGTACCAGAAACAAGTAATTTTCCTTTGTGAAAATGCACCCTAAACAAGTTTAGTGAGTGTGAAATGGTACCCGTAACAAGTATTGGGTGTGAAACGGTACCCCTAACAAGTATTTGCATTAAAGCAAGATGCAAACATTCCCGGGATGGTAATGTCAAACAATTGTGTAAAATAGGTAAGCAAACTTTCAAGTCACCCAAAATCTTCTCCCAATTTCGATCCCGTAGTATTTTAGTTTCATTGTTTACATCATTGCGATGTCAGCTCATTTAGATCGGTTGGAGCCACGATGCCATAAAATATTGCCAAAACTTTTCTGAAAAGTGGGCTGAAAAGTGTAGCAAAAATGATGATATTGCCCGGTATTGTGCCCCTTTTTCTGACAAACTTCTTCACTCGCAAATCGGACCCTAAACACGTAGGTTTCTGGGGCGAAAAGTACACCCTTTTTCAGTATACTAGTGTTTTTTTTAAAACCCTTTTCACGTTACGAATGTATCGTGCCCAAACTTTAAAAAGTACCCTTTTACGCGATTCCCTGGTCGCGCATGATATGGTCAATGGAAGTGCCCTCCCGGGGATTTCACCACGGTAAGCCCGACCATTTACTTGCATGCATTGTCACAATTATTAAATGCTTGTTGCCTGAGCGCCTTGTCATACTGAAAATAGTGTCATAGTGTGGTGTTTCTTTTTTTTTTTTTGCTATACCTACGTACACTCATGCTCATAATTATGGAATATTTTGTTGATACTTTAAGTTATTTGTCCTATATCGTCCGAAATCTGTAAGACATGTATTGATTTCATAAAAACGCGGTATGTGAAGCAATTTTTGGATTTTATGAGATGACTAAAGTAAAGAAGAAAAATACGTTTGAGCGCAATAACAGTTAGGCCCTATGTATGTATTTTTTTAATCCACAAAAAATCATGAAAAATATTAAATAAATTTAAAAAAACAACACAAAACACTGATAAATTATAATCTAATGTCACTTATCATTAAATTAACATCAGAATTGCCTGTTATAAGTCTAATAACGCACATAACACCACGTGACTCAACAACTTTGATTACCGCCATCTTTAAACAGGTTTTAGCGTCGAGGCGGACGCTACAAAATGCTCAGCAGTCCTGAAATACTTGAATAGATGTTTCACCTGGGGTGAGCAAATGTCAATCCCAGATGTACCGTTCACGGGAAAATGGCAACTTCTGAAATGTCTCTAAAATATTCCATAATGAGCATGAGTGTATATGATATTTATATATTAATAGGACGGCATAGTACTTCTTTTTCTTTACTTCGTATTATAGCTGTATTTTACATTATATTATGTGTGTTTATACTCAGTCGAATCTCCCACTTTTTTCATATGAAAAACAGAGTGTCTCTTTTGCGTGCCTAAACATTGATATTATCCAAATACACTATTATGTAAAAGAATATACAATTTAAGAACCTTTACCAAAAATAGCAGCTAGAAACTACTCTTTAAAAAAATAACGAGTAAAAATAAAAGTGAATTTAGAGTGAATTTGGAGTGAATTTGGGTGAAATTGTGTGTTTTCACTCATTTTCACTCCAAATTCACTTTTATCCACTCTTTTTTGAAGGCCACTCCTTAAAAAGTGAATATTTCACTCTATTTTTAGAGAGTACGTTTTAGTGTAATTACAGTAGGTGTGTGAGAGTATGTGTGTGGGGAGGGGGGGGGCGCTAACCGTTGAACTTTCATCTTATTTATTGTCTTAGGTCATGAGTGACTTTTTGCTCTGCTGAAGGAGGGGGTACAAATGAGATTGTCTGCCTTTAAACACGACATGTCGTCTCTCTCTCTCTCTCCCGATCAAATCCCACAGACGCCTTTTTCGCCGATCCCTATTGTGATTGCCCCACACCGTGCTTCAGTCGAATCTACACCCCGTCCGTCTCCGCAGCGCTGTTCCCCTCGGAGTTTTTTTCCAACATACTCTACCAGCAATATTCCTATATTCCGGGTCTCACACCGGATTATTATCCGTAAGTTGACAATCAGCAATCACAATAATATTTATAGAAATAGTAGCGGTAGTGATGGTAGAAGTAGTAAAAGATGAAGAATAGTAGCAGTAGTGATGTAGTAGTACAAGTAGCAAATATAGGGGTAGGGAATGTATTAGCAGTAGTAATATTAGTAGCAATAGTAGTAGAAGCAGTAGTAGTAGAAGTAGTAGTAGTAGTAATTGGAGAAGTAGACGAAGTAGTAGCATTGAGGCCCAGCAATTATTATTATTAGTAGTAGTGGTAGTAGTAGTAGTAGTAGGAGTAGTAGTAGTAGGAGTAGTAGTAGTAGTAGGAGTAGTAGTAGTAGTAGTAGTGGCAGTAGTAGTAGTAGGAGTAGTAGTAGGAGTAGTAGTAGTAGTAGTAGTAGTAGTAGTAGTAGTGGTAGTAGTAGTAGGAGTAGTAGTAGTAGTGGTAGGAGTAGTAGTGGTGGTAGTAGTAGTGGTAGTAGTAGTGCTAATGAGACTGCTTTCAACGTATAACTTCCTAAATATATAAGTTTGTTCATACGTGATTCATCACAGAGTTTTCATGTTGGGCTTTAGCGTTTTCTTTTCAAATATTTAATTTTACAAACTTGTAGAAATGACGTTTGTTCTACCAAGACACAAATTGTAACTATGAAATGACTTATTTTTAACCTTGTCTTTTTTTTATTATCTCACTCTGACCAGGGATAACTTGTGTGAAATCGACATCTATTTTAAGGATCTCAGTATCGAGTTGATAACGCAACAGCCGGACTATCCTTTCTTTAGTCTTTTGTGTAAGTCTTGTTCAAATCCTTAATTTGAGTGGGTTACAGCTGGGGTGGCGCCAGAATAAAATCTTAGGGCGGGTGAAAACTCTTGAGGGGGCGAAAATGTAAAAAATAAACTAAATTTTATAAAATTTCAAGAAGAGCGGCCACTCCACTGCCACCCCCACGCGACCCCTTAGTTACCAGGTTACAGTCCAGTGGACCAATGGTCCAAAAGACAGAGGATAGTGGCCATATTTGGTGCGTCTAAAAATATTGTGTTAATTGTGCAAATTAAGTTTCAATGAACGAAAAGAGAGGGAGCTGGGTGTTTTACAGTGCGTCTCAAACAACTTTTGCAAGTGAAAAGTGCCATATTTGACAGTAAGAAAATACTGCTGTGAATAATGTGCGTACGTCAGCACCAAGGGCAATGGCTTAGCTTTGAAATGCTTTTTGTTCTGTTTAATAATATTTACTCGTATTAATTTTAAGATATGTATAGTTAACAATAAAAGGCTAAATCACAATTATATCACTTTTGCAAGAAAGGGGCCTGATCATTTACTGCAGTAAAACTGGCACATTTGTGATTTTACCCTTTTGTTGTTAACTAAATATATCTCAGAATTAAAGTAAACTGAACAAAACAAAAAACATTTGAAAGCTGAGACTTTGTCCTTGACATTAATGTAACCGTCATGTCACAACAGTGTTTTCTAATTGCCAAAGAGGACGCTTTTCACCTGCACATTTTTTTAGACACACGGTATATAAATTAAGAATGCACATTGACAACTTTTGAATGGTTCATCTAGGGCCCATGATCTAATTGTGTTCTTTCAAAGTTTTCTTCTTGTTACTCTTTTGCATTCTGTTACAGTGAACTGGTATGATTTGAAATAATTGTCATTTTGGAATAGAATCAAGGACGATGACGTAACCATCACGTCACAGCAGTATTTTGTAATTGCCAAAGAGAACGCTTTTCACTTTCACAATTTTTGTTGTTGAGAAGCACGGTATAGTTACAATATCCGACAAGCTATCAGGTTGACATGAGTAACCTTTGTAAGAAACGTATACTTAAAATTTCCATAGGCCCACATTACCAAAACGGGAAAGATGGCACCAACACTTCTCTTTCTTTCACTTATCTTCGCAGGCGACATCGGTGGATCCATGGGTCTATGGCTCGGAGGTAGCCTTCTGACGATCTTCGAATTGGTCGACCTGTTCGGGCATTCCACCCTCGTCTACTCGAGACAAGTCGCGGTGAAAAGAAGATAAATCGGATCCAGACTAGTAACGAGATATCTCGCCTTGGACTCTATGCATGGAAACAGCACGTTGTACGGAATCAAACCGTCTTCAACAGATCAAATCGGATTCAGACTTGTCCCGAGATATATCTGGCTACGGAAACTGCGTGTTATACAAAAACCAAACCGTCTTCAACCGGCAAAATCTGATCCAGACTTGTTCCCAGATGTCTTGGGTTGAATTCTACGGAAAACTGCGTGTTATATGCCTACCAGAACCAAATCGTCTTCACTGGTCAAAGGCCCACTATCAAGGGAAAATTTAACTATAAAGAGGACAATAGGCCTAGTCTTAAAATGCAGAATTCATAAACATGCCTTGCATACAATTTCATGGTGTACAGACCGCAATGGGTAAATAAGTAAAGTAAATACGCATGCGGCGTAGGGGGAAATTAAAATTTTGAGTGGCAGCCCTGTAAACATGTGCCTCTCGGTGTCATAGAGAGAATCCTGGGGGGTGTTTCATAAAGCTGTTCGTAAGTCACGAACAACTTTACGAACGACTGGTGATACTTTCTTGGGTGCTAATCAGTTTCTCATGCATTAACATGTAGCACAAGAAGGTATCACCAGTCGTGCGTGAAGTCGTTCTTAACTTACGAACAGCTTTATGAAACACCCCCCTGGAGAGAATGGACTCCATGGTCAGGGTGTTCGGAACTTCGGACCGCAACACACACAGGAAGGTCTTTCCCACCTATCCCTGCAGATAATGGAGAAGTGACCACCCAAGG
>JZLH01S0065652.1:19435-43747 GCA_001188425.1 Eucidaris tribuloides | reverse complement strand
AAATAAAATATTGTATATGCCATATTTTTTTTTCTGATTTTGCTTCAAGATGGGGAATTCGCAAGAGACATTTTCGTGATTTTATTGCGTTTTCGTTCACTTGTACAGGTTTATCACGAAGTAAAAAATTTTAGTGGTTGTTTAGTCACAAAATTTGCAAATAAAATCACCACAAAATATTCAGAGTATACAGTTTTAGTATCCTTTGCTACAAAGGCATACTGCCTTACGAATTTCATGACAAGAATATTAGGTGATTTAAACAAAAATCAGGCATCCATAAAGCAACTACATGAATTAAAATAATTGTGAACGGTAGCCAGATTTCTTTTGCAAACAATAGGTATGTGTTACAAGGTATCATCTTCATGTATTCAGGTTTGGTTTTTCAGAAATAGATTTTAATATATTTAAATGGATATAGCATGCATTTCCCAATGGAAGGGGAAACAGTTTATAGCCTTTAGACTTAGATGGTATGTGAGTTAAGGAGTGGATCAATGACAAATATGTGAATCATTCCAATAGTTTGAACTCAGATTGGCTAGATCAGTAAGATTTTGCAAAATCATGGACACAATTTTCCAATCCTTTGCCTGCCAAGGGTCACAAAAAATGTATGTCCACTCACCAGCTTCAACATTTAGGACAGGAAAAAGTTCAAATATTCATGAATCTCAAATAATCTAGCAGTTTGGGAGTTCATTGCAAGAATTTAAATACTTGTCACTGGCAAACAATCTGCAAGGTAAGTACAGAACATTGTCAGCTTACCATATGAAACCCACTAATGCCATGTATTATTAATGGGGATAGTGGCTTTTGTACGGGAAGCCAATAATATGTTCTGGTACAGGTAATGCCAATGAATTACATGTATGTGCGAGTGAAGAAGGGGGGAGGTGGGGGTGAGGGAAAGGATGGGGGCGAGGGAAAGGCTGGGGTGAGGGAAAGGATGGGGGCGAGGGAAAGGCTGGGGTGAGGGAAAGGATGGGGGCGAGGGAAAGGCTGGGGTGAGGGAAAGGATGGGGGTAGGGAAAATGCTGGGGAGGGCATGAGGGAACAGCAACTGAATTATGTGTGAGTTGAGAAGGGGGAGAGGTTGCAAGAGGGGAATTAGGGAATGGCAGCCACTGCTACGTCAGTGATCCTACAGCTTCTATGAGTTGTAATGCCAGTGCATACTGGTTGTGGTTCTCCGGTAGTAGCCCCACAGCCTGACCCGCTAGGTGTGCCGTGTCTGAGATGGGAGGATGGGGACAGCGAAGGGTTTCATGTGCCTATAATAAAGAGAGAAAGAGAATGAGTGATTAAAGGCAGGGCATCACACGATACAACTGTCTTGAAGTGATCAAGATGTTACATCCCCAATGGGAAATACTCTCAAAAGATATGTCATGCATAAGTTACTCTCACTCCTAACAGAAGTTCGTACATGTACCTCAAATGAGAAAATGTTATCTTTCTGAAGGTCTTACAAAAATGCTGCTTAATTAACAACTCATAATGAACTATTTTCTAATTTCATATCAGTCAGGTAATGAAGGAGATGAAAAAGAAGAAGGCAAAGGAGAAGAAGAAAAGGAGGAAGAAGAAGTAGTAGTAGTAGTAGTAGTGGTAGTGGTAGTAGGAGTAGTAGTAGTAGTCGTAGTAGTCGTAGTAGTCGTAGTAGTAGTAGTAGTAGTAGTAGTAGTAGTAGTAGTAGTAGTAGTAGTAGTAGTAGTAGTAATAGTGGCAGTAGTAGTAGTAGAAGTGGTAGTAGTAGTAGCAGTAGTAATAGTAGTAGTAGTAGTAGTAGTAGTAATAGTGGTAGTAGGAGTAGTAGTAATGGTAGTAGTAGTTGTAGTTGTAGCAGTAGCAGTAGTAGTAGTAGTAGTAGTAGTAGTAGTAGTAGTTGTTGTAGTAGCAGTAGTAGTAACAGTGCTAGTAGTAGCAGTAGTAGTAAGAGTAGTAATAGTAGTAGTAGTAGTAGTAGTAGTAGTACAAGAAGAAGTGAAGATTACGAGTCAAGCCTCAAACTATTCATGGAAAAGTTAAAATTTTGTTTCACCCTTCCAAAATGTGCATTGTATATCTGAGTCCACTTGGCTAATAAGGTAACAATTCTGCACTTCAAATATAAATGCCTACATGTAGAAGACATATAAAAAATGTCTTTTTATGACATGTACTCAGTAAGTCTTCATACTCACTAGTGATTTCAACCACGTTATAAGTGATGGTGGGAGTCGCGACTGCCTCTCCACACTAACGGCATCCGCACCTATGATGAGTTCATGGGTTAACCTTTGACCTACGATATGAATCAGCTGCACTGCCATCTCTGTGTGCTCTGTGACAGTTACCAGTAACTGAATAATAAACAGAAAAGAAATGATCAAACAGTTTCATTGTAAGATATTACTGACTTTTACAAACAGCGAAGCAGACTATCACTTTGAAATTTCACATGAAAGAAAACATAATTAATGGAATGGTCTGTGTACCAATGAAGATAAAAGTGTGATGAAATTCATGGCAAGTACTAACATCATTATATTTGCTAGACCTTGAAATTTTCTGCATTTTCTTTCGTGTATGAAGAAAATTTGTACTTTGAATGAAGTACAGTATTTCACTTTACAGAAATCTTTAAAACTATGTGCAATCTTTTGAAAACTGGAAAAACCCATCCAGAAAATTTTTAATACAGGTATTTTGGATTTTTAACATCAAAATTTTACCCTCAAAATTTTGTTCTGTTTTGTTTGTTGTTTTTAGGTTTGTTATTTCCATTCCAGTTGTTGTTTTGGGGATGTGGGTTTGGGGTTGTGTTGGGTAGGTTAGGTTGGTTTGGGTTTAAATTTTTTTTTTAATATTTCAATTTTGTTGTTCTTTTTGGTGTGGACTTGTATGTGTTTGTTTTGTTTTTTCCTACGGCTTTGCCAGAGGTTGACAAATTACAAAAGCAATACCACAAGAACCAAGTTCAGCAAATTTGTTAAAAGAACAACTGTCTAACAATATCCAGAGTCACACTCACCTCTTGTGCTATAGCATCATAGCCACTGTTGTACAGCTCACAGACGTGGTGCCTCTTGATATAGTCACTATCCACCCTCAAGGCCAGTGCAAGTTGCTGGGCCACGTTGGGCCAGATATAGGCCTGGTGGGTCTTGGGCAACTTCTTGGTGTCGTCCAGGGGGGCGAGTTGCGTCGTCGTCTCCTCGCTGGCGCTGCTACTCCGTCTGGACGAGGATTGTTCGGCCATGTCCACATCCAGGGGGTGGTTTGGCGGCAAGGTTCGGACGGCTGCGGTGACTACATTTATGAGAAACTGTATTGATGGAGGTGAAGAGAATAGAAATGAATGTACATGGTCAGTCAACACATAATTACGTCTAGGAGGAACTGTGTTGATGGAGGTCAGGAGAATAGAATTACTGTACATCATCTGTCAAAAAGGTATTTTATCAAGAAAAGGAGTGAAGTGTCTAGTATAAATATGTATGTTCTAGAGCTGTATTATTTCAGTTATTTTCAAACTAATTAACATATCATGAAAACAAGAAGGTTTTTGATCAACCTTAAAACAATATTTGAAGCTGTTTTTCTGAAAAAAATACTGCTATTTCCTGAAATAACAGTGCTAGGTAAGATGCTACTATTCATGACAAAAATAATATCTTTGCTTCACAACCATTGCTTACTGGTGAAATATTTTGATAACAATAAAATTAATGAAATTACTTAAACTCTGTAATCATACCAACGTCTCTTTATAAATACTTAAAATAAAATGACCCTGTTTCTACAGATTATAAGACTTCTTGCATTGTAAGATTTGAGTCTTTTTGTTAGTGGACTCAGACTTGGATTCAGCATCAAGTCACAATATACATGTATGGCAGGTTTTATCTAACTGCAGACTTGGACTAGGAACTTAATTTATATCCTACATTGACTTCTTACAGAGTTGTTTAATAAATCAACAAGGTGGTTCGCGAACCACGAGTCTCGCCTGATTTCGCGATCAATAAAACATGCAATATGACCTTTTGACCCCTAGATGACCTATGATGTAACCTTTGTAGGTATCGTATATGTGACAATACCCAATGATCATATGTTCCAAGTTTGAACAAAACTGATGCAAAAGAAAAAAAAGAAATGAGCAAAAATTTAACAAAAACTTTAACATTTTTGTAACTCATATAATTTGACCTTTTGACCCCTAGATGACCTTTGACCTCCTAATCCTCATTAACACAAATGTGGTATTACCCAAGGATCATTTGTACCAAGTGTGAACACAATTGATGCAGAAATAAAGAAATGAGAGCAAGTTAAACAAAAACTTTAACATTTTTGTAACAGACCAACAGACTAACAGACTAACAGACCAACAGGAAAAGTGATTACTAGGTCTCTGCCGAACTTCGTTCAGGCGAGACAAAAATCATACTGGCACATCACCATAATAAGGAGTATTTTATGAAAATATACAATGAGTAATATACTCATTACACAATGCTACACCTTGAGAGCTAACAACAATAAAGAAATGATAACAAAAAGAATGTTAGTTTATTTCTTCATTATTTTAATCACAACGAATCAGTAAGATCACTGCCAACCTACCTGTTGCCTTGCTTTGATCAAACCAAAATCTGTTTCCATAATAGATGGTGTGAATGTGGCACCAAGGGCTTTGAAGAAGGCATTTTTGGTTTTGTAGTCAAATAGTTGTAACACCTGCAACAAAACAGTCAATTGATACCAAAAACAGAGAATGGCGATATGGAAATGACATCAAAAAATCATACATACCTACGCAAACACATACATGTATACACCCCCAATCGGGGTCATGAAATAAGGAGTGGATGTGTGTGTCTACAATCTGAACGTGGATGTCAGGTTTATGTACCCATTTTGAAGGTGCTTACAAACACACACACACACTCATAAACACACACATGCATTACAAATAGGAACATTACCAAAGAAATGCAAGACGAACATATTTAGCAGAACAGTGAAAAAGCCAAAATAATGTCAAGGTCACAAATAGAAGTTAGAACACAGTTCAAAAATCAAATGTCACAAATGGTCCATGTTACTGTAGATTATTGAAGAATGGATAGTGTTTCAATGAGCAATTATTAAGCAACCATTTCTAGTGTGATATACGGCTGCAAGAATGTCACTGTCAATTTTATACCTGAACCTGTTTATTTTGATATGCATCTGACGCATAATTATGAGTTTAATATTTTGCAGCAATTTAGTTTCACAAAGACTATGACCTAAACAACAACAAAGAAAATCCCTTTCTAATATGTGGCCCCAACTAAATAAATGAATCATAAACATTGTGGAAATGACTCTTGTCAATTACCCATCTGTAAGCAAAATTGTGAAAATATCTGGAGGACATACATGGCATATACAGTATTAACCCATTGGAGACAACTTGATTTTAGTATAACCCACATTCTCCATAGACCCCAACCCAAGATATCTCATTCTTAGTCTAAAACATGTTAAAGACAATAATGTAACATTGTGGAAGACCCATTTAAAAAATTGTCAGACTTTGCTATCTGACATATCAGACAGTGTTTGAATGGACAAATAAACACCCTAGAACACAAAAGTTACAGATAAAAATTGGCACATGAATTATTCTCAGCCGATGAAAATTCTACACACAGTAAATTATGGGGGAAAACTGAAATGGTCTCTCAATGATTTTTACTTTTTTATAGCACTTTAACACAGTACTGGAAAATCTTTCATCAAAATTTCACATTTCCATATTTTCCAGCTGAGAGTAAATTACATTGGCATTATAATGTGGGACTAATTCACTTCATATGCAATAAAAAGTTGAGGAATTGGCAGTTTGAGTACCCGACGGAGTAGGCTCCGTTGCTGCAGTGTGTATGGCAACAATTAACATACTCCCACATATCGATTTCTGTGTTAGTACTTTGTCAGCAGTGGGGATTTGTGTAACAAATATGTCCAAAACGATGTGTTCTGTTGTACTACCTCTCCTGCCTATAAGTGACTAAACAATCTGTTCACAGAATTAAAGGCAGTATATAAAATGTCTACTCGGCGTTCTGCAAGTAACTCCACACCTAGTACTGTGTATTCTCTTAAATGATCATTTTAACTGTAATTTTTCAGGCTTCATATTCTCTTAGACCTTATCAAAGACATTAGTAGTATGGGGAATCGTGTAGCTCACATTTTTTAAATGGAAATATTGGTATATGATGCCTTTAAGACACATCCCAACTTTAGTATCACTCCCTTGCACAAGATTGGCACATATAACCTTTACTTCCACACATGTAAAGTGGAACACTGAACTGGCTTATTAGTTGATTGGCAATTTCACTTTGGGGGCTAACCATGGGTCCACCCAAATTCAATGGGTTAAAGGTTCCAGGACAAACTCATGAAAATGAGGTTTTATTGATAGTTAATTGTTGTTGGAATACCATTCTAGTGAAAGTTACCTGGGAAATCATCTAATATTAAAATAATACTGCACTTAAGATTGACATATCATTATTTTTAAGCCAAGTTCGCCCCGCCCACAAAAAAATGCTGAAACCGTGTTTGCGCATCACGTGACCCTCCAACGTCATCAGGGGAACGCCACTCTCTGCGAGCGAGCTTGACTTGCGTAATAGTACACGTAATACGAACATTTAAAAGGTCCGTCGCCAGTAAAACAACAAACTTCGAGGTCATTTTTAATCATTATCATGGCAAATATGGCCGTCTCTATATCATCTGTGAGTGATTCAGGATCAGATATTTCCATGTCTGATTCGGATCTTAATTTTGATGACAACTAAGCCCAGCAACTAAAACGAAATTTTGCCACCAGATTTCAACCAGAAGCACAACTCGAGCGACACCGCTGCAGGGCCACGCAAGCCGACATAAAAAATCCCGAATATGAGAGACTTTGGAAACAATTATTGGTAAGTAAGCCATATTCAAGCTAAAATGTAAATAGTTTTACGTAATTTGAAGTATGTTATCATAACATACTGAACATGTAGTTGGCTTGGCGGCGCGGCGCAGCCCGATCGACAGGGGTCAAGCCCGGGGTCAAGTCCCGTGGATTCGCGGCCGATGCAGCGTCAACCTCTTGCCTCTCGGTGTTGGACAAGATCGACATCGCCAAAATGTATACACACAAACCAGAATGGTCCGGTAAATCTGACAGCTCGAGTAGTTTTTTTTTCGAATAATTGTGATATTTATCCGAGTCGTTCAAATTGTAAAATTACAGAATTGTTCGAAGAAAAACTCTACGAGCTGTCAGATTTACCGGACCATTCTGGTGAGTGTGTATACATTTTGGCGATGTCGATCTTGTCCAACACCAACAGGCAAGAAGTTGACGCTGCATCGGCCGGGAATCCATGGGACTTGACCCCTGTCGATCGGCCGGCTGTGCCGCGCCGCCACGCCAACTAATGGTGACACTCGCGGCGTGCAATGCACGCATACAATCCCCGGCACAGTAAAAAGCATAGACATTTTCATTAAAATGCATGTTCAGTATGTTATAACATACTTCACATCATGTAAAACTATCTATATTTTAGCTTGAATATGCCTTACTTACCAATAATTGTCGCGAAGTCTCTCATATTCGTGATTTTCGTGATTCGTGATCATATTCATGTCGGCTTGCGTGGCCCTGCAGCGGTGTTGCTCGTCTTGCGCTTCTGGCTGAAACCTGGCGGCAAAATTTCGTTTTAGTTGCTGGGCTTAGTTGTCATCAAAATTAAGTTCCGAGTCAGTCATGGAATATTCTGATCCTGAATCACTCCCAGATGATTAAGAGACGGTCGAATATACCTTAATAATAATTAAATATGACCTCGAAGTTGGTTGTTTTACTGCCGACAGACCTTTCAAATGTACGTATTGCATGTATAACGCAAGTCAAGCTCGCGCTGCACAGAAAGCGGAGTTCCCCTGATGACGTCACATGATTAATAGCTTGTTTTGCATATCGGGGCCAAAAAATATGGGCGTTCCCGAACAGTTTTTATTTTAGTGAATAACTCGAAACCTGAATCTTGCATCGAGAATTAAAAGTCAGATTGGAATTCTAGATGAAAAATACTCTATAAGATGTTGATTACCCAGTTTTGATAGTTTTTATGTCATGGGACCTTTAAACCAGCCGTACCTTGATTGATTTTAAGCTGAAAGTCATGACGGCATGCATGATGGTGCACAGCTGTTTGTGGACGTCAACCAATGAGTGGTTGGGGAGGGTTTGGTTGACAGCTAGTTCCACCAGGGGGGCAGGGCCCTGTATGTGCTGCCACAGATCCTCAATTTCAAACATCGGCGTCAGTGACGATTCTGGCTCAACCTGATTGAAGCAAAGAGATTACAATAAAATAGTCACAAATGAACTTTGGAGGAGAGGAAGCAAGGCTAAGAGGCGTGGCGACATCTGGGTGTAGTGGATCTGATGGTAGTTTCTTGAGGAAGAGATCCCCAGTTCAAATTTCATTGGAACGTCTTAGAAGTCCTTGGATCAGACACTTCATCCTCAATACCTCTCTACCCAGGAGTATAAACGTGTACCTAAGGAAAATATATCCCGTTTGAGGCAAACTGGCTTTAGTAATTATAGATCAGCAGTTGCGATCTAAAATACAGAGAGAGACAAATGAAAAATCTATTACACGGCTTGAGCACAGACGTGATATTGTCCGATTATCAGGGAGGGTAAAGTCGTGACAGAGTGCCTTACAGGCACTGAGCTAAGACTTTTTATAACCATCACAGTTTTTTACCTTTTAAGAGGTAAGCTATGTAACAAAATAAAGTCATTGACATCAACATCATCATATTACTGGCATCATCATCATCATTTAAATTATTATTCAATTATTATCTTTATTATAAGTATTATGATGATGATGATGATGATGATGTGCGATGTAAGGCGATATCTATTATGTCTCTTCTATTATACCATTTCTCCAAAACGGCATCAAATTTTTCCTTGTGTCAGGTTTCTATTGTGATGGAATAACTGCATTGTTGTGTTTCACCTTAGGCAACATCTATTGATATCATCATTACATTAGAAATATGAACAAAAATGAAATCACAAACCTGATATATGCAGTCCAACAGATCAGCTGCTAGACCAAGGAAATTACCAAGGGCTGTTTCACTGAGTCCAACATCCTGGAATATGGAATAAACAAATATAATTTGAGTTGTAACAACACAACTCTACTGGTACATACAAAAGTTTTACTTGTTGAGAAGATATATGAACTAAATTTTAAGGATATTTCATTCAACCTCCACCCTTACAAATGTAAAGGAAAAGGAAACTAGAATGACCACCCAACCTCTATAGCAAGTTTGAATAAAATCTAACTAGAAATGTGGCTGGTAGAGCACACAAGAAATAGAACATGGCATCCCAGTTGGATCAATGAAGGCACTGTCACCAAAAATTGTTGTTACCTAGAATAATCCACAAAATCTCCACAGCAAGTTTGAATAAGATCCAAGGAGAAATGAGGCTGGTAAGACATGGCATCCTATAAAAGTCGGAACAATGAGGTGCTGTCACCAAAAACTGTTGTTACCTAGAATGACCCCCCATAAATCTCCACAGCAAGTTTGCACAAGAGCCCCAGGGGGCATGACGCTCACCCAGGTCTCGCAAACTCTCTGTGGTGCCCATAGAGAAAACTTCAATTATAGTTTTGGCCCTTGGAGCCTGATATCTAGGCACCAATGGAGCCACATGATCCACTCAAAAAACTTTGCTTCCCCTTGTCATATAGCTGATTTTGCCATAATATGTCTCGCCCTGGTAAATTAACATTTGACCTAATGTGACCTTTGACTCCCTAATAACATTGAGGTCCTTGTTGTGCATCTACCATCCAAGTTTGGTTACAAATGGGCTTGTGGTTAGAAAGTTACCTAGTTTGGGCCCTTATGGGCCCTGCCCCCTGGACCCCAATGGGGGCCTGGTGTAGCATTTCAGGAACCCTCTATCCCCTTCCCCTAAGGATCACTACCAACAAGTTTGGTCTAAATCCATTGATGTGCTTTAAAGAAAATGATGTGAATGTGAATTATTCCCATAAGGCCCTTCCCACCACTTGTTTCCCCCTCAGGGGCCAAATGGGGCCACCCTGGGCATTGCCATGAGGAACAATAATTCATAACATATAAAAGTATCTACACACACAGTGACTTAGCTAAACTATTTCTGGATCTAGAGAAGATGTTTGAAAATTACCCACTTTTGGCCCCTTAGGGCCTTGCCCCAGCTGGGCCCCCAGGGGGCCAGCAGTACCTTTTGAAGATTCTGGAATCATTCCTGCCAAGTTTGGGCTAAATCCAATAATACATTTAAAGAAGAAGAGGAAAATGTGTAAAAGTTTACACACGACGAACAATACAATGGTCAAAAAGCATTCACAATAGTTCATGTGAGCCATCAGCTCAGGTGAGCTAATACAGTGTGTCTCAAAAAAAATTGTGCAAGTGAAAATCGCCCTGTTTGGCAATGAGAAAATAATCTTGTGACATGATGCTTACATCAACGTCAAGAGCGTAGTCTTAGCTTTCAAATACCGTTAGTTTGGTTAAATTTGCTTGTCTTAATCTTGAGATATGTTAATTTAAATAAGAAAGGGTAAAATCACAATTGTGCCACTTTTACTTCAATCCCTTGTAAACGTGACACAAATGTGATTCCACCCTTTTGTTGTTTACAACATATCTCGAGATTAAAACAAGCAAATTAACAGAACAAATGGCATGTGAAAGCTAAGATTTTACCCTTGATGTTGATGTGAGCATTATGTCACAAGAATATTTTTTAGTTGCCAGAGAGGGCAGTTTTTACTTGCACAATTTTTTGAGACATGCTGCAGCACGTCTCAAAAAATTGCTCAAGTAAAAAGCGCCCTCTTCGACAGTTAGAAAATACTGCTATGACACATGTTTACGTCAACGTCAAGGGCAAAGTCTTAGCTTTCACATGTCATTTGTTCTGTTCAATTTGCTTGTTTTGATCTCGAGATATCTTGTAAACAACAAAACGGTGTACTCTCAGTTGTGTCACTTTTACGGGACGAGGGCCTGGTACTATCATTACTGTAGTAAAAGTGGCACATTTGTGATTTTACATTTTTGATGTTAACTGAACGTATCTCAAAATTAAAAGAAGCAACCTGAACAGAACAAACGGCATTTGAAAGCTAAGACTATGCCCATGATGGTGATGTAAGCATGACATCACAAAATGTTTGTCTCATTACCAAAGAGGGCACTTTTGACTTGCACAATTATTTTTGAGACACACTGTAAAAGTCAACAAGAAATGTGGCAGGAAGAGCACATACAAGAAACATGATCTCTTAGCAATTACTTATGTTAATAATCATCATTCATCTTTTGAGTATTGTATTATAATACCGCATGCTTTTTTAGATGTATATATTGTGAAATAAAACCACTTTTGTTTATAATCATCATTCATCTTTTATAACACTGTATGCTTTTATAAATAATTGTGAAATAAAACATGAATTGAATTGAATTGAATATGTACAGGGGTTTTCCCAGACGTGATTGCACAATACCACAATGACCTGACATGCACTACACAATGAACAAATTCTGTGTGGAAACAACCCAGTATATTAGTTCCGCAGCCAAGGGTAGTGGACTCACTTCTTTCTTGTTTGAGGTACTTGTAGATTAGCAAAGGTATGTTGAGATTCAAATGATGTCATTTGGATTATATACAGACCATTATCATTAGATATTTGAGGGACATTTTTATCCTTAAATAATGTAATTGTAGTAAATCCTTGGTTCATTTTGTAATGTGTGCAGAGCAGGGTTATGTGACGTGTATGGATGAATACCCATGTGTGCTTGTATGGTACTTTCCATATTACTTTGAGCAGGGGTACAGTACATGTAAGTGTACACTATATTTTGAAGGATTATGTGTGTTCTGAAGGACTTTAGCAATTCATAAAATTTACCATAATTATTTTGTTAAGAAATGGAGCATTTCGTTAGCATACTGATATTGTGAAACAGACATTAACATATGTATACATACCATGCCTGTGGTGTAATATTCATTGCAAGTCAGTATGACACGGCAAGGCATTGTGGGAAAATGAAAATTTATTAAGTACATTCAGAAACCATCACAGAGAATGAGAAACTAGATATGTGAATTGTTTCAGGGCAATTTTGTATTAATACATGAAATATGCTAACATTTTGAATTGATTTTAGCTGGCAAGCAGTGTTGTAACATTATTGGTAAATAATTCCAGCGTATAAGCCACACCCCCAACTTTCGACCTCGTTGAAAAAATATGTATATTTTATAGCGGAGTCATGATTTCATTATGAATGACACTAACATTCAGCTCCGTACAATGCTAAAAAGAAGTGTTTCAGAGTTCGTGTTTTTTTAGTGTCGGACCTGAATGTCGCTAATATTCAGCTTTGTATGACGCCAAAAAGAAATGATGGCAACTTTTCTTTACTTTTCGAAATGAAAAGCGTTGACAATTGGTTTTGTATGACACCAAAAAGAAATGGCGGTAACTTTATCTTTCTCAGTACTGTAGCTGATTTTGTTTGACTGTTTTGATTGTTGCGTATAAGCTGCACCCATAATTTTGAAGTTTCTTTTTCTGAAAAAAAACCTGCGGCTTATTATGCCGGAAAATACAGTACTTATACTATCTGGGACAGCCAATTTTTTGTGCCTAAGATGATCACAAAGTTCTATTCTGGAGGTGAAATTGTCAAAATTTGATATTTTTGTGAAATTGAATCATTTTTACATGAAGTGTAAAGATGTGTGTACACTATCTACGAAAACTTATATGTACGTGAAGTAATTAATCATTTCACAGCTGTCATTTATGAAACTTTGTGCTGTTCTGTTTGACACACAGGTCTTAAAGATCTTTGTCGCGTACATTTTCATTCAAGACATTTTCAAATTTACCTGTATTAAAGGAATCTTCAGTGTTTAGTTCATTCACTGAACAGAGATTCAATATTTTTTTCAGGCAACTCACAAAGTTTTGGACACAAACTCAAATTTGTAAAAACTTGACTTTCTTGCATCCCATATGACATAAAACTAATTCCTCTCTAATTCACCCATAAACAAACCTTTGCTGGTACGACACATACAAAATCACCCTTGATAAATAAATTGATGACATGATGGTGTTAGATTCATACAGCTTACTGATGTCTGTGATAAATAGATTAGCTGTTCAGATTTTAAGTGGAAAATGTTCAGATTATAATGATGTTGTTTCCTTTTCTAGAGAATGTACGTGTAATTGATTTGAAACTAAATCACAAGTTGTTGAATAAATTAGTTTATCACTCTGTAGGAGCACTGCATAATATTTATAAATTATATATGTTACTTTTGTCTTCAAAAGAAGCATTTAATGTAACCACCAGCACATGTATTCTTTAAGTTTTAGTACAAGAGGTGTGGTTTATTGACTCAAAGTAAATCACTATTAACCTGTTGCCTCCGAGATTCTGAAAATCCCATAGAGTTAACACAGGGCAGATCCGGTTTCCGTAGCCAACGGGTTAAGTGTGATATTCTTCTGTAAGCCTGTAACATGCCTTGGCTTGCAAAATGTGATATTGTTCTGCAGCATGCTTAATGTGCACTCATTCTCTCTTATATTTTGCCTTTATGTCTAAATTAATCTCCACACAGTTGCTGAATGCCCTATACCTGCACCTACACCTACACCTACATCTGCACCTACACCTGCACCTGCATGACGTAAATTACACAAAAGTACATGAAATTGTGCTTTCTTGTGTTCAGTGACTCAATGGTGTGTTTGATTCACTGCAATAACTTAATAATCAGATACTTTGATAATATCAAATGTTTTAATCTGAGAAAACTTGCCACTAACGAATAGAACTGGGTATAGACTGTAGCTGGGGAAAACCTGAAGTACTACAAGTAAAAAGTGGATTTCAAAAAAGCAGAGTTATATTTCAACCACAATTATGGCTAAAACTGCAACCATCATGGCAGGGATTAGGCTTCTCCTGTACCTGACAATCTTATTGTGTGCAGTACGGAAGACATGCCACAACCCAATCCCTAGTGTGCTTGGGAAACGGTCCACTACAAGAGAAAAGGGGTTTCTGTTGAAAGTGTCCACACCCATTGACAGAAACTACAGAAAGCATGAAAGGGGTACTATTAACACATTCTTCATAATGCCGGCAGAGGCAGAAAACATGTCGATGCACGATTTTGACTTTATCTGGACTCTACCCCCAGATGAGCCATTCATAAGAGGAACCCAGTACGTCTATGCTGGACAACGACCGGGTGACGCGGATAGGTACCACATCCACATCACTAACACAACAGGAAGTGGTAATATTACGGTTACCATCAACGATTTGGACCCAGTATCAGATGAACGTGCATTACGACTGACTGCATACCAGGATGGACATGAGTTAGTGAGGGCCCACATAGATCTTTTTGTGGACCCAGCCTCCATTACAACTGCATCCCCTGATGTCGCGTCTCGAACACCAACTCAGGTGAGTTCTATATATTTCCATGCTCAGCGAAAATTTCTTCAATCACATACATGTATTTATACTTGGATCAACATGGGACACATAGAGAGTTCATTTCTTGAAACGGCACACTGTTCACAAGGACATTGCACTAGCTACTAAGTCTCAGTACACTACCCAGTACTTTACACTTCATAAAGGTCAAATTTTTGGGTGCTGTCAGACCCCCTACCCCCCCCCCCACAAAAAAAACGAAAAGAAAAGAAAGGGCTGGGGGATGACTACTAAAGAAGGAAACTTAGTTAGGACAGACTGATCATGCTTGAATGCACCGTAAATAAAACAGGTTCATTTACTTGTATTTGAAATTCAATAGGTGTCATCCACCATTGTGACTACGACTGACCCTCATCTGGAATCGTCGTCTACCTCCAAACCCACACCGTATCCTAAACCTACAAGTAAGTCAACTACATTGACCATCAAGCCAGTAGAAAAGCATGAAGATCATAAGCAGCCTTCTCCATGGTCTACATCTGGTACAACAAACACCATTCAGTTCTTTATGCTGATTGTTCTAGTTCTTTTTAAAGCTTTTGTAACGTATGGAATCTATAAAATCTACAATGCAATCAAACAGCCCCATAGCAATGCCTCTCGAAACAGCAGTGTGAGAGAAATGCAGCCACTAACTAATAACTGGAAATGACCCTGACATTTTGGGTGCTGCCTACCGAGCTAGAACGGCTTGGCTTTTTCCAATAAAGGGAGAAGGAAGCCAGCAACTAACAGGCATAGTTAAGAAAATGACATTGTGAGTATTGTGGAATTTATGGTACATTGGTGATGAAAGCAGCCTAAATAGGGGATACTGTGTGATATCACCTCGCAAGGCTCTATATATTATTAATTTGTCTTTATTTTACGTCTTTGCAAGATTTATCCTGGGATAAAACTTGCAGAAACAGCTATAGGGAGGAGCTTATCGATTCAAACAGTGCATACATTACCACAGTGTGACGAACACATGTCGGGTGGCATGCATCGATCACGCACGGTCAGCTCCAGACGTGTGCACGTGCGATCTGATTGGCTGGCAAGAACTCAATTTTCTTCTTTACTTATGCCTGTTAGTTGCTGGCTCCTTCTCCCTTTAACACAGACCACACCGTATACCAATCTTATCTTATCTTATCTCTCTCTTACCCACAATCCACCATGTTAGTTTGTCCTTTTGGCAAAGACCGCTGTATTAGAATGACCCACCCGTGTGTGCTATATGTAGTGTTGCACAAAACGGCATTGTTTAGGTTCGTCCTACATTGTTTTTTCTGCAAATGTTTCTTTCCAATCAATATGATCATTATGATTCAAAGGCTGTCAGAGGGGGTAATGTATGAAAATGTGATGCTACTGAAGGTACGTGTAGGTAGTGATAACAATTAATTCGAAGGTACAGGATGATGTCACAACTTGAATATGAATAAAGATGATATAGAGGGTTTTTTAAAGGTGGGGCTTAGCAGGGAGCAGAAAGGTGTTTTTAAAATGTTGAACATTTTATCATTCATATTTTTATGAAACGATTAGTTGGTGATGTATAGACCAATAGGCATCTACAGAAGTCAACATACATTTGAATTGCACGGGACTTTTAATGATAGTGATTCAAATGACAGTGCATTGTTTGTAATATCTGACGTAGGTAGCGGCCAAGCCAAAGATACACAAATAGAAATGGAAGGTTCAGATGCTGAATACAGGGAAGCAGATAATACACAAGAGACACATTTCTAGCTCTCTAGTCTGTAGACTAGCGATCTTGACTTTGTCACGGTGGACCACAGAATCACATAAAATGATGTGGATTTTGTGAAGGAATACTGTCAATGATCAATATTTCGCAATCGCACAAATTTTCACTATAAACCTGTAAAAAGTAAATGAAAATGCAATAAAATTTTGCAAAAATTAACTCTTACAATTTCCCATGTTGAAGCAAAATCATGAAACAAAGTACAAAAAATGGCATATAGTATGTCCCAGCAGTCATATCATTTTAAAATTAATTTTCCAATTGCCGTATTTTCTGTTTCACCTGCCTTCCCAAATCTTTATTCTTACTACACCCATGGGCCTTTACTTGACAGTGGTGTAAGAATATTTTACATGCTCTCCTCCTTTGATACAAGATGGTCACTGCACGTTAGCAAGGTAAAACGGCAGAGAGAGATTTGATCAGGGTAGGAATTATTTTTCATTTTTTAAGGGCAATTTTTATTAGAGCCTTGGGGCTATTTTTGAATTTTTGGGGGGTATTTTTCTACCACTGGGGCTACTTTTTCTTTGCACATCAGAATTTGAAGAATGCAATTAAAGATTGCCGATGTTTTAGCTGGTGCTTCATCCATAAAAGCAACCATTTAATTCATTTTTGTTTCAATGCCATAATAAAAAAAATGTGAAATTTTTCGTATCAAATCTTTGGGTGATTCTGAAGGAAATGGTCACCCCAAAGAATTGAGTTTGGGGGATTTAAGGGGGCAATTTGGGCTTTGCCAAGGGCTAAATCGCCCATCGCCCTGGGTTATTTCCTACGCTGGTTTTGATAAATCTAAACTTAGGTCTTAGCTGTAACTCTATTTTTCTATATCCTTGGTGGCAGTACTATGATGAGTATTTTAGACTGAAGAAAAACTCTTATTTTGTGTTCAGTAATAATATTAAAGCCACTGGCTAACATTTACCACAGTTAAAAAAATCTGAGCTACATGATTCCCCATGCTATCAGTGTCTTTGATAAGATCTAAAAATAAAGCCCGGAAAAAATTGTATTCAAACCAATTATTTAGTGCCTTAAAAAAGTGAAAATCGTAAGTTGACCGGATTCACCTACCCATTTCCTCCCATAGATTTACTGTGCGTAGTAGATCTAAGCTATTTTCCACTCGCCCCGAGTATTAATTGTTTATTCATTCATATCTTGCCAGTGGCAGCATAAATGTTCAAACTTTTATATTCTAGGGTGTTTATTTGTCCATTCAAACACTACTATGTAGCTCAGATATCAAAGTTTGACAATTTTTTAGATTGAAGCTCCACAATGTTAGCCTATCACTTTAAATAATAATATTATATTCAATAATAATCACCATTTTGTATTCATGAACATTTGTGTGAATTTTGTAAGATGAATTACAAACGCCTCAAACGCATTATGAACTGCATGCACTACTTGAAATTATATTTTGATGGGCATCCAAACACATACATCATTAAGACATTAACAAACTTTAGATATGGGTCATAGTGTAATAAAGTTGTATATTTTACTTAGGGCTGAAGGAGGGGTAAGCATGAAATTCAGGAATAATGAGAGCATTGGCTAAGATATTTACTTATCACCCTCTGGTCCCATATATTCATCATTAATGTGCACAAGTATTTCATGTACATTGTGCCATACAGTGCTTGTCATTTTGGTGATAGTATTTTTTTGTCCTTTCTGTTGTAAGCAATTTACTTGTAGTTCTACGTAGTAGCTCACTTCACTGCCAGTGCACTAGTGGTAAGAACAGAATTTTGTGGCAGCAACACCTGTGTACAATGTGGAAATATTACTGCCAATGCACTCAGGTAAATAAACATATGTCTAGTGCCTCTTTTTATTGAGGATGTCACAGGTACACTGTTAATGCGTAATACATGAATTGCTTCCACATGATTTGTACATGTAACATGTTACAAAATATGAATTGGTGCTACAGTCTCTGATTGGAACTATGATTAGCCTGAGGCAGGGTTGGGTTTCTTCCGGAAAAAACTAGTTTTTCCGGGACGGCGGAAAAAACTGGAAGAAACCCCTTTTTCCGGTAAAAACCGGAAAAAACTGGAAAAAACTGGAAAAAACCTCCAAACAATATTAACGGGCCCAATAAATAATATGAAATGCAGTGATTTTATGAGAATTAGTATACATTACAACAAATGTAACTGGCAACAACATATTTAACAGACAACAAGAAAGAAAAAAAAACTACTTGCCACAATCTAAATCCAAGAAATTAATATTTTAAAATAAAATAATTAGCCTTCCAAACGATCTCTAATAGGGCACATACATGTAGCAGTGTATACTACGTATGTCATGGGTGCTAGTGGATTTTTTTCATGTAAGTATTGCATAGATGTCCTAATCTATTCATTCATTGTTTTTCGTATTCGGCACCATGTATAATTTATGTTTTCTAAGAAGCAACTGTATCTTTGTCACTTTTGCATATTAATCTTTATTAGTTTGTTTTATATTTAAATGCACAAGGTTTGATTTGGGGGGATGTTTTTTATTAATGTTTTAGCCAAAGGTATATCACAAATAGATCTGAATGTTTTAGTTGGTTTTTTTTTATTACGGTCGAGGTAATTGAAAATAGTGGGGGGAGGGGGACCCGCGGATTTTGGATTATTTTTACATTTCGCATCCAATGGGTTAATAGGTGTTAGGTTATGTGATATACTCATCAGAAGAGTCGACTTTGATCTTTTCGATGAGGTATAATTCAGAGTAACCTATTAACACCTTATTTAACCTTTTGGATGCTTATATCAAATCGTGAAACAATATCTTGGGGGTAGCCCAAGCGATTTTATTAATTAAACAAACAGTTCAGAATCTGTTATTGGGGTGGAATTTGACTTTTGGGATTAAAATTTCAATAAAAAAAATATCGCCAAGACTAAAACTTGCGCTTATAATTCATTCAGCCTACTTTGGAGAGTGCTGTCTGTCAAACTTAATGTTCACTGATTGGTTAATTATGGTTAGGCATCAAGCAAATCTCTTAAATTTTTGACAATAATGGTGACAGTTAAAGTGTCTGGCACAATAAGTTAACATGGGAAAAATACAGGCGGTGGCTCGGGGCGGATTTCGCCTTACCGAATGGCAAAGTGACCTGTTAATTGCAATAGGATTTTATACAAAAGGTATCTGGACATGAAAGTGCCCCCGCCGAATGTTTTTTTATTTTTTTCCCTGCCTTGACAAATTGTTTCTTCATGACTATAATTTAGGTTGTATACGTTAAGCAAATAGTTGAGTAGTTACAGTAGTTTGCATGGAGAAGTGAGTATGATAGGGGGGGATATCAACTACTATGGTTAGAGTTTATAAACCATAAACAAGGGGAGAACATAAAAAACAAGAGCTGTCTGTTTTTATGTAGAGTTATGACAATTTATAAAATGAAATCTTTGAATAATAACGAGAATTAAACATTTAGGGGTTTTTTCTGTTTCTTTCCGAAAGCGGAAAACCTGGTGTTTCTCCGGGACGAAAAACGGTTAAAAACCGGGGCGAAAAAAACCGCGATGCGAGAACTGCAACTAGGCTGAGGTTACATGGACTGTTCTATTTTCCCGAGGGACATAGCCCCACAGGAAAATAGAAAACAGCTCGCATAACCAAGGGCATCATAGTTTCAAGCAGAAACTCTCGCACCAATACATATTTGTTTTATATCTGTCATCGGTAATATAACATGCTATAACGTCCAACAAGCTGCATGAATAAAATAAAAGTGTATAAAACACACACACACAAACTGTATACACTTCCTCCACAAAATTTGTGTCTTCCTTTACAAAACATGTTTGGTTAAAATCTACTAGACTCAGTGAGAGTGCAAATTGCGAATAAAGCACTCAAACATGTTTTGTTTGTGTTTTTTTAATCATTAGGACACATTTGCGACACATTTTAAACATGGGTTGTTATTTTGTGACTTTTGTTACATGCCATGAATCGACTATACCTGGATTGATGTAATTATGTGTGACGTCAATCCGGATATGGTTGACTATTGGTGGATTGATGTCACAAGGGCGACACCTCCATGGATCTAGTTGGAATATCATCAATCACATGATGTGCAATTGACCAACCATGTATCAAGAAACTTACAATGACGGATATAAATGCAAAATACTGTCAATCTGGTGGAGTCACAACACATAGCACTATCTAGTGACACCAGTCATTAGCTGATTTCTCATGATGCATTATGGCAAAAGTCAACATACTAGACTCCATTGAGTATCCACACAATTACACGTTAGCCCAAAATATGTACCTACACAAGTACATACACAAGGCATGCACAGTGTAAGCTTGCTTGCAAATTTCAAGCTGCCAGTGAGAATTTTGATAGTTTTCACTTTTGTATTACTATTGTCTTCTTACCATGCACATCTAAAGCCAGTAATCAAGCTTGGCGATCTAATACTGCAACCAGATTGCTAGATTGGCCCATCCAAAATGAAAATGTGTTGGTCGTGGCTTGTCACTGTGGGGATCCAAGGGGAGGGGAGGGGGAGGGGGGAGGGGCACTGAGTTATGCAATCCACCATATTTAGCAAGTAGTAATGATTTCCATTAAAAGTAAAATTTTCATGAGAATTACATTAGTATAGTATGTTCATTGCAAATTCCCATATCTGCCAATCCTAAAATATATTTTAAAAAAACAAAAAATAAAACAAATGGGGTCAAAAATGTGAAAAATATACTTGAAACCCAGATGCATTTAACTTGTATAATTTGCGAAAAATGGGAACAAATGGGTAAAAAGTGGCTCAATTTTCGTTTGGTCAATAACAGGAACTGTCCCTATAGGTTAGGATTCCATGCAGCAGGATTAAGGAAAGGACTGAGAAGGGGAGGGGTAGGGAGGGGGTGGCATGATACATGTACATGTGGATCAAAGGGCAGAGTTTAGCCCCAACAATTCTCCATAACGCACATACCCGATATTCACCGATAGCAGGTACTATATATCAACATCCTGGACTGTTTGCAGTCTTGCTATCTTCCGTCCAACTCAGAACGGAGGCAGCGACGTTGATTTAATACAGCCAATTAGTTTCAGTTGTATTACCCTTTTTTCTTTCTTTTTGTGTGGTTGAACTAGATGACTGCCCCACTTATGAGAAAGGTTCCATGCAAACACACATTAATGAAACTCTGACTTCATCGAAAATGTAAAAAAAAGGTGGAATAATGCCATTGCAAAATCATGAAAACACAGGTTTTTAAATGCTGCATCTTTTAACATGCATAAATGAGATATCGGATGTGAACAAGTCGGTAAATAACACCAGAGAATTGTAATTATCTGAGTGCAATCCCAAAGGTCTGTCGTAGACTACTATATGCGATATGGAGAATTCCACATTGGGTCCCATAAACCAACTCACAAGTGTTTTTTTCTTTATTATTTCTTTGAAATTTACCACAAGTTTACCTTGAAATATTTGTATTGACATAATATTGAAACTGAAATTTGTATAAATACGAAATCATTAAAGAGGAACTAGAGTACTGGTTGATGATGGAAAATCTTTCAACAGATTTCCACATTAAATTGGTTTTTAGGTGAAAGTATACTACATTTGCATTATAATATGGGACTAGTGTTGCACGACTTCAGCATTTTAGAGAGTCGACTAGTCGCCCACCAATAGTCGCGACTCCGACTATTAGTCGACTATCGGTGTTCAACGTCTTAGTGTGTTCAAGATTGGTGGTGTGGGGTGCATGGGTGTCGCAGTCGGAGTCATGAGTGCAAGGTATACGGCAACACATGTATGATAGCATTGCATGAGGCTGATCCAAGTACATTTTGGCAGTTCTGTTTGATTTGCGATCGAAGAGAGATAGGGGATTCATTTCTGCCACAAAATGGTAGATAAATGATTGGTAGTTTTGTTCAATTTTTACGTCTTTTGACTAAGTTTTTAATACAAATTAACATGTGATAAAAAGTCGACTATTGCGTTCTGATAGTTGGAGTCGCGACTCCATGCAGGCAGTTGCGACTACGACTTTTCGTGACTTAGTCGTGCAACACTATATGGGACTAATTCACCTCAAATGTGATGAATAGAGTTGTAGGATTGGCAGTTTAAAGAGGTGAAGTTTCCATCAACATCCCCATGTGGTGCAATATTAACAATTAACATTGTCCTACATATTAATTTTTGTGTTAGTACTTGTGTGGAAGTTTTGTAAAAAAACAAAGTGTTCTGTTGTTTTCAACTGCTCTCTTCTGTACTATAGTGACATTTTCAAAATACCATCTCTTCATAGAAGGTTTGAAAACAGTTGATTTAAAATAACGTTGTTCTGCAAGTACTCGATCTATGTTTTGATATTTTTGCACAAGTACATGATTTTTTTTTTATAACACAGATGTATTTTATAACTGAAATCAAAAGGAGGAGTTCTGCTGACCAAATTTTTTTTTTTGAGCATATGAAGTAAATTTGGAAAAGTGCTGTACCCTAATGAATATCCATCCAGTAACCTACCGCCATAGACAAAACCAGTTAGAATTTGTTGGTAACTGGACAAAAACTTAATACATGGGACTACACAATGTCAACAAATAAACCCTCCAAAATGAGGGACAAAATGCAGCAATAGAACAAAACCACAATTTATCCCTTAAATTGCAGCTCAATACATACTTCTCTTTACAGGCATGATGTTTCATTCCTTGTATTTCACTGTTTACATTGCGATTTCCAAATTCTACTTTGTTATTCTTCCATGTACAGGTACTACAAACTGCCATTTTTTATGATCACGATCACGACCATTTCCATTATTGCTACAATTGCTCAGAATATGGCAGCTCGTGGTCAAGTGATTCAAATTTGTCTATTTCTTTGGATAACAGAAAAGGCAGAGGAGCAAATCAGTAATAAATCATCAAAATTCAAGAAAATACACATCATGAATGTAAAGAGGGGTATTTGAAAAATGACTGAGTTGTAACATTTTAAATAGTGAGATTATTGCCACTTTTCTCTGCAATTGGTTTTTAATCTTTTTGAAAGCAGTGTAGTTTTATGTATTGAAAATTATAATTTCATATAATTTCATAATTTCATAATTTCATTTTTTTTTCCGGAACTGTTATCTAATTACCAACCAATTTTTGGATTGTAACTTGGGTTAGGTATGAAGTATGATGCACTGATGACCTGATTAGATTTTCAAGATGTCAAAGGCCACAAGAGCTCATGTATGTCTGGATCGGTTTCACTACCAAGGAACTTAAGAATTTCTGATAAGATAGGGTACCTACATATGGCTTTTCAAAATGAATCACATTGGGTGGGAGTGCAGACTGTGGAGGCATATCCATAGACTGCATGCAGTCGAACTGCTCTAGGTTTTTTTTAATTTATGTGTATAATTTTTTTTCTTTCTCATATTGATTTATTTTTGTATTCATATGTGAGCCGCTCCGACGGTAGGGGGCAAAAGTCGCAACAGACGAAACCACAGAAAATGCCAAAAACCAACCCAAACCACTATTTTGGTGAAATTTTTTTTATTTCAGATTTGAAAAGTTTGATATCTATTGTATCTAATGTGTGAGTTTCAGCTTTGGATTCAAATTCTAAATACCCCAAAACAGCGATTTTCCAAACCCTTTTCGACGGGTCAAGTTGTCGTTCCAGCGAACGATCGTCCGAAACCGGGTTACTAAGGACAGTGTCACGTGACATCGGCACGCGGCGTATTTCCAGTATCATAGCCTTTACACAGACAGTATACTTGGTGTGCGACTGTATGCGTGAACATGTAATGCTTTACTTTTTTAA
>JZLH01S0065619.1:3959-15267 GCA_001188425.1 Eucidaris tribuloides | reverse complement strand
AAGGCCTAAGACAAGTCGCAGCCAGTCGTGCGATCACCTGCGGCAAGTGGTGGGCAAATGTGCGATTACCTACGGCTAATGGTACACAAACGGGCGATAAGTTGCGACTAGTGGCAGGTATTCGTGCGATCACTTGCGATGAATGGTAGCTAATCGTACGATTACTTCTGCTCATCGTACGAACGTCGTGCGTTCACTGGTTTCAAACGATGCTACGGTTGGCATTTTTGTGAAAAGAAGGTGTGAATGGAATGCTTTTTAACAACCTCAACAAAAGGGAAATACTTATTTTACGTTCATTATTCACGTTGCTATATAAATCAGTGTTCACTTCTGACATGCACCACTAATGTTCAGAGAGACCACATGTACTCGTACATTACATGTACAGTATAATTCAGACATGCCTGCAAGAAAGCTCAGGAAGCGGGCGAAGCCTGTAGCGGGGGAAATAGAAGAAGCCTCCGTCGAAGATGCACAAGATGATGTTGACGTTCATTCCGGACTTGATCCCGAGAATGACATTCACTTTATTAAAAAGCCACAACAAACAGCAACAACAAATATCAACAGAAAAAATACATTAATCACATTTTAGGTATTCGCAAGTCAGGATCATACTATCGTACGATGAGCTACCATTTGACGTGCGTCTACCCGCGATCAGTTGGCTCGGTGTAAAAATGTCAGAGGTAAAAATGTCAGAGGTAATAATGTCAGAGGTAAAAATGTCAGAGGTAAAAATGTCAGAGGTAAAAATGTCAGAGGTAATAATGTCAGAGGTAAAAATGTCAGAGGTATAAATGTCAGAAAGATACCCTTTCAAAGTAAGCTTTTGTTAAGAATAGGTCTGTACCCTTTTATCCTGATTTTTTGCGACTTTTATACCCTTTTCACTAAACGCGCGACATTACCCGTCATGAGAACAAACATCGGTCAACAGCGCCTAAGTAGGTCCGCCCGTGGAAGTGGAAATAGTCAGCCACGAGGCATTGGAATGGGTAGGCCGGCTGAGTGGGCGGAGTCGGGGGGGCACTCGGCTGTGACGGGGCCATGCGGTTGCAGGGAGAACAGTGGGCTCGCATCGCCGTGATGGCCGCAGTCATGCCCGGCCAGAAGAAGGATGACTCAGCTCTTGAGCACATCTGTGTGACACCCTGATGAGCAGAGTGCAGGGCCTGGAGCACCCACTCACGCAGAAAAGGGGGGATGATTACACGGTCGTGATATAGGGCTAACCCATCGAAACTGGTAAGGTTCTCCCGTAATTGGTAATATGGGCGGAGGTCCTCTGGAAGCTCACTGCGGAGTTCAGGGAAGCCGTCCTCAATGATCTTCAGCAATTTGGACATGGATGGGTCACTAGTGGTAGCCAGGCGGAGGTCGTCCCAAGTGATGGATGTGATGATCTCGGCAGATGGCAGCTCCCTGCCTGGGTGCAAATCTGTGCAGTGTCTGCGGGAGTGCGGATCGCCTCAAGGAAGCTATGTGGCAATACAGGTTGGTCATGCCTGTCAGCAGGGTCTAGGAGAGGTGCAACATCATACGGGAGGGATATTGGTGTGGGCTCGCCAACCGGGTGACGGGAGAGGGCATCAGCTGCAGCGTGGCGCACACCTGGAATGTGGACAATGCGAAAGCGATAGCGCAAAGATTTCTCCTTGAGGTTGCGAACATGGGGATTGGGGATGTCATTCAGGGATCGGTCACCAAACGTCTTCAGGAGAGGCTTGTGATCCACTACGACAATGAGGTCGGAGCAGCCGATTACGAAGTGGCGTGCCTTGTCAAGGGCGTCAACGACGGCAAGAGCTTCCCCTTCCACTGGGGCGTAGCGGGATTCTGCCCCCGAAGTAAAACGGCTCCCGACAAGGGTTACCCTCCAGCCGGTCTGGCAACAGAAGGGCTTGACAGAGGTGCAACTACAATGCTTCTGGAGCAGCCAGAACCCGATGCCATCTTTGCTCCAGTCTGTCGCTAAGCATGTTGGTCTGGTCTTGTCGAAAATCTCGACTCCCTGATAGATCTCGTTGATGATCAGGGACTTGGACTCTTGGAAGAGGCTGTCAAGTTGGTCCGTCCGCACGAAATGGGTGCCGGGCTTCAGAAGTTTGCGAAAGGGTAGCATTCGTTCAGCTGATGCAAAGGCATAGGAAACTTGGTTAATCAAACCAAACCAACTGCGGATATCTGTGATGTTCCGAGGTGTCGGGAAGTTTTGGATGGCCTTGAGGTAGCTGGGGCAAGGACGCACAGTATTTGGTGTGATCTCGAACCCTGCAAATTCAACCGTGTCCCTTGCAAATGTGAATTTCGATGGGTTCAGTGTGATGCCATTGCGTCCACAAGTGTCTAGCCATCCAACGGCTTGGAAGAAGGCCTCTTCAATGGAGTCAGACCACATCAGAGTATCATCCACGCACTTGGTCTTGCGTGGGATGTCGGCAACGATCTTGTCAAACCGGCGGCTGTAGCCATCTCCTGACGCAATGTACCCTTGAGGGGCAACCAGGTATCGGTAGCGACCCCATGGGGTGATGAATGTCGTAAGATCCCGGTCTCTTTCGTCGAGGGCAATGCTGTGGTAGCCATTCCAAGCATCGAAGACGGTCTTGCGTGTGTTGGGTGGCGATTGGGTGTGGTGGGTCTCGCGAACAGCGTGGTGATTGAGTGGCTGGAAATGCACCGTTCGTCTGGGTCTGCTGGACTTCTTCGCGCAGACTACCATTCTGTGGCACCAAGTGACAGGTGTCCCAATGGGGACTGGCTCCACGACACCGAGGCATACGTCTTGGTCCAGGCCCGCTTTGACATCGTCCTGCCAGTGTATCGGGACAGGGATGGGTGTGTGGTAGGCGACTGGCTGAGCATCGCGGTCGACCATCAGCCGCATAGGGGGGGCCAGACATCATGGGGAGGGGCTGATGTTCACAGACGTTGAAGGTGCTAGCTTTGTAATGATCGAGGATCCACCGCTCGTGTCTTTCACGATTCTCTTCTGTGGCTGGGAAAGGGAGCGAGGTAGGGCAGGGGGGCGGGGTTTCTCCTGCCAGGCATTCACAGGTGCGGGCGGAGTCCACGTGTGCTGGAGATGGGATGGAGGATGTAATCCCGGCACCGTGAGTCTCTCCGATCGTGGGAAAGCTCTTAGAAATCATCCCCAGGGCAACGCAGGCTTGCTTGGAAAGGAAGAGGTGGTCCAACGAGTCGGTGAAGTAGACAACCTGGCGGGTCTCGAGTGTGCGTCCTGAGGGGGAAGTGCCGGAGATCCGCAGAAAAAAGGCGCCTGCAATGTGTATGCCATGATTGTTTGCGGCAGTCATCTTCATGGTGACAGGGATGAGGTGATGCCTTCCCAGGCCAAGCTTGGGGAGGAGAGAGGTGCCAGCGAGGCAGGATTGACAGCCCGTGTCAGTCATGGCGGGGTACTCGACCTTGGGAGTTGGGCTGAGGAGTGTGGTAGAAAAGCCAAGGGTCTGGGCATCTGATGGGATGGCTTGGATGGTGACATCAACAAGGGGTTGAGGATCTGAAGCCCGCTTTTCCCAGGCGTTGCAAAATTCGTCATACACATGGTGGTCAAGCGTGATGGTGTGGGCAACACTTGACGAGGTGCTGTCCAAGGAGCATAGAGTCTCGAAAATTGCAGTTGCATCGTGCTGTGGTGGGTATGTGACGGGCTGAGAAGACGGGACGGGTTTTGACGACTGCTTAATTGCGCTTTGATTGACGGCATAAACTCTCGTAGTGGTGTGGGATGCCACATTTGGTGCAAGTGTGGTTGTAAGGCTGGGCATTTCTTAAGGCGGTCCTGTCTGCCCCGTCCATGACCTGGCTTGCCACAGTGGCTACAGGGTACAGTTGCGGGTTGTGTCTCATGTGATTTGACATGTGTATGGCCCTTCTCTTGGCGTCGGTATGAGCTGGTGGCAGCCGCGGTTGTGGTGATGTTGTCTGCGAGTCCTCGTATGAGGGCGTCCCGGACCATGATATCACTGTAGTCAACCTGGGCTGTACACTTGCAGCCAACAGTGAAGCTGCACACTCCTGCTTGTCCCCGGAGGCGGGCGGAAAAAGCCCGGACTGGCTCGTCGCGATCCTGACGCATCTGTTGCAGTTGAACCCGTGCTACCATGACATTTTCCTGGCGGACGGCGAGGGTTTTGATGTTTCCCAAGATGGTTGATTCTTCACTTGAGGCTAGGGCACCGAAGGTTCTCGTGAGATCTTTCCTGAGCATCTCATCACAGCACTCAAGGAGCTGATAAACGATGTCCGAACCTGTGAGGTGCGTGGCAGCCTTGTAGTCGGCTCATCGCTGCAAGAAATAGGCCCACTCCTCGCTTGTGCCGGCTGCCGAGATTATGGGCCGTTTCACCTTTTCTGCCTTGGCGGCACCTGGGGCAGGTGTCGTGGTATGTTCGGTGGGGTGGGCTGTCCGTGCGTGTAGGTCAATCAGGCGAAGCAACACCTCTGTGGGGGTAGCAGCGGGCCAAGTGGTGGGGCAATCCGGGGCTGAGCAGGGAATAGGGTTCATGGTTATTGCTGGGTGCATCACAGGTTTAAATGATAAGTCCAAACTGTTGTCATAAATAAGTGTCGCTTTTTACTTTCCGACTGTTGGTTCAGTCCTCAAGCAATGACAACAGTATCTGCAAGAGGTAGGACAATAACAAAGCAAGAAAAAGGAACAATAACACAAGGTGAACTTATATACAACATCCTCTAGAATATTATAAAAGTTTATTGTGAAAAAACTAGGACATAATCTAACGAGTAAAATGCATAATATCAACAGGGAATTACATACCTTTCCGAAAGTGTTACCTTTACAACACCATTGTTTCAATTTCATACCGCCGTGATGGCTTAGTGGATAGAGCGTCCGCCTCACGTGCGGAAGGTCGCGGGTTCGAGCCCCGGCCGGGTCATACCAAAGACTTTTAAAAATGGTACCCTCTGCTTTCTAGCCAGGCGCTCGGCATTCTAGACAGAGAAGGGTAATAATGGCATTTATGTTATGCAGGGCCCGCTGGAAGAGCAGTCTATCAGACTGAAGTGGCTACCCTGGGTAAATAAGACATTATTATTAATAAAAACTCAACATTTCCTGAGTTTTTTCGTAGTTTGGTTGTGCGCGTTGAATAATCACTGCTGGCATATGCCAGCATGAGCTCCCCTCCGATTGGCTAAATGCTGACAGATCGAACAAATCGTGGAGCAAATCAGATCGCTCCGATATTACGTCAGAAGTACTATTTACGGCTTTGAATTATTGAACTATTTACGGATTTGCGTATTGAAAAGTTAAGCTCCGGAACGCGCATTTAGTCTTACACGAGCCGAGACAGTCAGTCACTCAGCGTGAGCTATGACAAGCCGTGTAAGGCATTCAATCAATGATATTTTCGTTTTACCTTGGGCTTTATAAACGGACGATGTATCATTTTGCAGGAAAAATTTCAAAGAAATCAATCCAATGTCAATCTTTGAAATTTTTTGTCAAAACACGCCATCGAAAATAACGAAACAAAAAAAGTTCCTTAACAACTTTTCAATAGGTTTATTATCAATGTCAAATCATTTACCTCTCCACAATTTTGACACTAAAATGAAGGGAAATACATCTTCTTTTCAAGTAGTGACCTTTGATTCCATTATGAAACATATTCCGGTCAAATTTTAAGCAAAAATATCGGCATGTACTGCTGACGAGATGGCAATTTCGGCGTAATTATGGGGGTAGAAATTCACGCTTACTGATTGGCCGGCTGCACGTGTTGTCTCGCCAGACGCGCCTATTTGGCCAATGGCGCGCGTCGCATTCACGCGCTAAGTGCATGCACACGTGGTCGCAATACGTGATAGGGTTAGCGAACCCAAACTTATGAGAAAACTATGCCTGATTTCATGCTAAAATTACTACCGTTTCCCCTCAACGAATAAATATCAATGTTACATGTACTTAGAGCTGAAAATGTCTAGTTTCAGAAACCGTCCGAAGATTTTTTTTAAAATAACGCTCCAGTAATATTTGACAGGCCATTGAGTGTGTTAACCACCCTCCAAAAGTGGGGGGGGGGGGAATGACACAATCCCCATTGAAAATCTGAAAAAGGGGAAATTTTAAAGTCAAAATTACTAGGCCTACCGTTTCCTCTGTTAGAATAACAGTGAATTTGGTATCATCTTCAGCAAAACATTTTAAACTTTCAAAAATCGTCCGAATATTTTTGAGAAACTTTCCCTAATTTAAGCAATCACGGCCGGAACATCAAAAAGCGCTGTTTTTGATGTTCATTTCCCGTGTTAAACGGGATTGGCGGCTGCGTTCGGTTTTCGGCTTTCAATATGAAGTACTATTCACGGCTTTGAAGTACTATTTACGGTTTGAAGTACTATTTACGGATCCGTAAATAGTACTTTTTCACAGACTCGCACGGTAGTGTGTTTATTTTTCATCATGTGACATTCTTTTAACCAATCAATGAACAAGAATAATATGAATGCAGTTTATAATATACAATATGTACAGGCCATGAGCGCTCTAGTTAAAACTATAGGGCCCGAGGTGATTAGCAATAGTACATATACTTTGCTGAGGGGCGCAGCACGAAGAAAGATATACACTAGACAGTCACGCGAGGGACCATAGTTTTTTAAACTAGAGCCTGCGAATGAAGGCTGTACATATTTGTTTTATAGTTCGTCATCGATCAGGTGAAACAGGAAAAAGGAAATTCACATTTCATCTCGTTGTCTTGTTACGTTAAACACCGCTTTTACCATGGTAGCAACTGGCCGACATTTTATTTTCTGTAAGGACTAGGGACTAATGTTGTTAACAGTATACTCTTGTTAGTCGGAGTACGCCAATTTTATAAACCTATAGTACCATAATATTAAACTCTTATTCTTATTTAGTTATTAACCGGGGCGAGTTGGCCTGCAGTGGTAGAGCGTCGCTTCGTGTGTCCGGAAGGTCGCGAGGTTCGAGCCCGGCCGAGTCATACCAAAGACATTTTAAAATGGTACCTTCTGACTTTCTAGGCCAGGCGTCGTCGCAATTTAGAACCAGAGAAGGGTAATAGTAAAGATTTACGTATGGCAGGCCGCTGGTAGAGGCAGTCTATATTGTGATGAAGTGAACTACGCCTGGTAATAGAACGTTATTATTATTATTTTATTATTAATGTATCTTAATATCAAACTCTACAAACATATTAACCTAGTTTTTTTTTTTTAATATAAATTTGCTAACCTTCATAACAATATCACAGTAAAATGTCTTTCACTACATGAAAAAAATTGCAGTCCGGTGGGAATTTGTTTTTTTACAGTGACTAACTAGGATTAAAAGCGTAATTCTTTTTGACTACGCTACGGGCTGCTTCGCAGTTTGTCCAAGGATGGGGAATTAACCATCAATACGTGATGTTCAATTGACGAACCAGAATTGAACAATGCTACAATGACGGATATAACAAAAAATAATTAGGCTTTGAAAACTTTAAATCGCGTAGTTAGCACTTCGGGAACAAATGCACCGCACGCAATTCTTTTTCATGCGCGTGAAAGACATTTTACGTGATATGTTTGAATGAAGGTATAGCAAGATTTAAGATTAAAGCTACGTTAAGTTTGTAGAGTTTGAGTTAAAATTTCAGTAAAAATAAGAACACGGATTAAATAAGTGGTGTATAGGTTTATGAAATTGATACTCCGACTAACTAGAGTATGTGTTAACAGAATTGAGTCCCCTATCGTCACTGGAAATAAAAATGTCGAGCAGCTGCATCCATTGTAAACGTGGGTGTAAACGTAACAAGACAACCGGTAATGGAAGTGAATTTCCTTTTTTCTGACTTACTTTGTGCAGTTTACCTGTTCGATGACGGATATAAAACAAATATGTTCTGGACTGAGAGTCTCTTTTTGAAACTATGACGCCCTCGGTAACGTAGACTGTTAACTATGTCCCCTCGGGGCTGCGCCCATCGGGGAAATAGTGCAGTCCATGTAACCTCGGGCTCGTCATAGTTTCAACTAGAGACTCTCGCATCAGTACATATTTGTATATTGTATGGCTAATAAGTCCACATCAATTGTGACATTCATGTACGTAAATTCATGAGAAATGAAATTTACGATGATTCTGAGGTCTCGCTCGGGTCGTTCTCGCATATAAATATGTATAAATAAATGTTTCTGAAAGGATATTGCATGACAAATGTGACTTCTGTTATTTTGAGTCAATACGAGCGTAATACAAAATTTAATTGATCAGACGTGAACATCTGTATACATGATCTGAAGCGCTCGCTCGCTCTGCTCGTACTTAGTAAAATGAATAGTTTACATAACCTTCGCAGGTATTTTTTTATTAAGTTTAATTCCCTAGAAATTTGTTTTTGAATGCTCTATAAACGCGACTTTTATACTCTATTTTTACAAAAAGTTCCTATTTATAAAATATACCATTAAAATATGTTTTTACCATGCCTAGAATCCCCTTTTTTCTATGTCTATTTTCAAAAATTTCCTGCCGTGGGAGGGGGTATATCCCCTCCCACACACTTCCCCGCTCGGTTGATTTGCTCTCTCGCAAGTATGTCTACCCAATCTCAAGTAAAATATGTATTTATCATAACTAGAAAGCGTCTTTGCTATGCGTATTTTCATAAAGTTGTGGGAGGGATACCACCCTCGCATAGTATGACTATACTTAATTACAGTTTGTCACATAATTCATGTACATATATTTGAAAACCTGACTACACAATCCCCAATATAAAATATGCCTAGAATCACGTCTTTTCTATGCGTATTTTCAAAAAGTTCCAACCGTGGGAATACCCCTCCCACTGCCCCCGGTCCGCTTTGTTTCCTCGGAAGTATGACCCTAATTACAGTTTTTCACATACTTCTTCTACATCGTTTTGAAAAAAAAATGACTACAATGATTATCCCTAATAATTTTCAGAAAGTATACCTTTAAAATATGTATTTACCATGCCTAGAATCACGTCTTTTCTATGCGTATTTTCAAAAGGTTCCTTCCGTGGGAGGGGTATCCCCCTCCTACACCACCCCGCTCGGTCGCTAAGCTCCCTCGCATGTTTCCGTCAAGCCCCCAGTATCCCCCCTAAAATGTCTGCTCTAGAACCGCGCTTGCCCACACCCTCTTCCCCGCACAGTCGCTTCGCTCCCTCGCCGAGGATCTCACACTGTTTCATAAATGTGCCCCATCGAGATTTTGCCCCTCCTAAACTAAAAGTGTTCCGGCGCGCCTGGACAAGGTCAATTTTCTACCTATGGCATCATGTAGGAATGACCAGTATCGTTTGTACGGTGAATTGGTCAGAAAACAAATGACATCATTCACATACCCATGAGTGAAAGACCAAGATCATTAAATAGGTCCTGAACTTTGTTCTGTAACGTCATGTTCTACAATGTACCTGCATGTATAACTTCAGTTAGGAATGCTATTTTTACCTTAGTTTTGGATTTATCCAAGGTCATAGGTCACTAAATAAACTACTTTTATAAGAACGCCAAGTATAAAACTTCATTTCTATCATATTTTTACCATGCGCTATTTCAGCATGCTAGATAATGGGCGGAGGCATACCCATCGACTACGTGGAGTCGAAGTGTTAGTTTTCAGTTTTTTTTTTTTTACTATTTCACCAAAAATAGTGTTGGCAGAGTCAAAGTAACCTTTATGAAACTGCTAGAACCTGAGAGCTTAGCCCCTTGACCGTCACCCAGGACCCTACTAGGGATTCTAAGGTGGGCCCCCTGGACCTTACCCGTTAGGATGGTCAGCCCTTTCCCCGGCATAAAAAAACGTTTCACCTCCCACCAGGTTTTATTGACTTATGCACCCATGCTTAAAAAATATGGCTATGGGCCTGAAAATACACTTACATAATTCCGTTTGTGCTTACATTGCAGCTTAGATTATTTCGAATTACTTTGAAAGAGAATACTCCACAAAATAAGTTTTTTTTTTCATCCAGTGTCAAAATTTCCGAAACCGCTCGCTCGCTGCAAATGCTAGCCTAAAGTTTTTTTTTTCAAAATCAAAATTGTGATTTTTTATTACAAAATTACAGAAATTGCTTTAACTTAAACAACCAGAACAACAACAACAACAACAAAATCGCCCAAGCAGCCCCTCCCCAACATTTTAGTACCTCATCCAGTAAGCGCTTTAAATCTACCATCTGAAAATACAATTTCGCGTGAGCGACTGGGTGCCATGCCCCCCCCCCCATGAGGTGACTGTTACGGCACAGCTTCTACATTCCTTACGAAGAGCCATAATTGAACATCAAATACCCAGGCTGTGAACTCTGACAAAGTTTTGTGAAATAGTCCAAGGCGGACAAATTCAAATTAGATGAATGAAAGAGATTATTCAGAGAGGTGACATGTGATCATGTAACAGATTTGACGCTCTCTGTATCGCAACTGCTGAATTATAATTTCAACAAACTTGTCATTCATCTAATTTAAATTCAAATTTCAGAGCCTGGGTATTTGATCCAATGTTCAATTGCCACTTCCGGTAGATCAGGGATAGCCTGGTCGGTTGTGTCGCTGCCCAAAAACCAGTAGATGGCGGGTTCGAGTCCTATCAAATCACAATTCACCTCTCCGAATATTCCCTAATAATCTCTATCATTAATTCGACTAACGTATTATCCAATTTTGACCAACATGTTGGTTAAAATGACAAAACACGACGTGCACAATATTTTGTCGCACACGCTTACACCAGATCTACCAACACGATCATTATTTTGATCAATAATTCTTAGTAGTGTATCTATAATGTGTGTGTGTGTGGGGGGGGGGGGTCTATGTTAAAATGACTGGACTGTGTACCGTACTAGCAGCCTTTTTAATGGTTTTAGCGGCAATTTTGATTTGTTTGTGCTATTACAAAAACGCCCAGGTCTGGTACCCATCAGATTTGGAATGAACACCCTCAAATTGACTAAAATCCGCGAAAAATGTTACAAAAGATGGCTCCGTGGTCTTTAGCATGGACTAGTCTGCAGGCAAATGCATGCATCATTGTCTGTAATTAGGTTATCGGCATATAATAACAAAACAAAAGGTCAATTTAAATAAATGTCACGGTATACTTGTTTCTTGTGAAATTTGCCACATTTTGATACTAAGGTCGATATACTTTGGACGATGTATGACCACTTTGAACTTTGACCTTGTATAAAGGTCACCAAAGGTCAACGAAAAAATGGCAACATCGTTTTTCCGAATAGTCAGACTCATT
>JZLH01S0065587.1:633-17306 GCA_001188425.1 Eucidaris tribuloides | reverse complement strand
TTTTATCACATGTTAACGAACACACAATTCATCACACCTCTTATAATCTCACAAACTGATAATGAGACAAAATTTCCATCCCAAGTTGTACATGTTTAGTGGAACAGTTTATTTTTCAGGATTTCATCCTTCATCATTTTCAATGATACTTTGAACTTACATAATAATGTAGAATTTTAAAAAGACATATTATCGATGTTATTACATACATACATCAAAACTTTTTCTGGATTTTGAATACTAAAACAAGAGTGAAGATACTGGTACACCCCCTCCCCCCCCCAAAAAAAACTATATATATATTCACGTGGTATTGCACTCTCACCATTTCACATTACAATTTATTTACTCAGTTACATGTACTAATTCAAAAATTAAAATATTTATATATTTAGAGATTACTTCACTTACCTATTTACTGTTTTATGTAATAATGGTCTTGGCACCGAGCCTTGTGCAGGACAGTATAACCATGATGATGGTCATAAAAACGTTATATGACTCACATATTTATTGAAAAATCATGAGAAAAACATGACGACTATTTTAACATATCCCTTTTCATTATGTTTTATTACATTTATTCAATTGATTCAGAAGGAATTTGTACAAAATTACTTGATGTCTGTTGTCTCTAAATCAATCCCACTTTTATTGTACCAATAGTTACTGTTGTATCCGATGCTGGCCTCGAGGCCAGTTTCTAGTGGCTTTGGTCTTGGTCTCGGTCCGAGTCACCAGTACAAGCCCTATGGAAAGGTTGTGTTTTGAGGTGGCCTTGGTCTCGGTTTTGGTCCCAGTCACCAGTACAAAGCCTATGGAGAGGTTGTGTTTTGAGGTGGCCTCAGTCAGGGTCTCGGTCCAAGTCACCTGTACAAACCCTATGGGAAGGTTGTGATGTGGGGTGGCCTTTGTCTCGGTCTCGGTCCGAGTCACCTGTACAAACCCTGTGGGAAGGTTGTGATTTGTGGTGGCCTTTGTCTCGGTCTCGGTCCAAGTCACCTGTACAAAGCCTATGGAAAGGCTGTGTTTTGAGGTGGCCTTGGTCTTGGTCTCGGTCCGAGTCACCTGTACAAACCCTGATGAAAGTTTCTGTTTTGGGGTGGCCTCGGTCATGGAACCTACAAACCCTGATGAAAGTTTCTGTTTTGGGGTGGCCTCGGTCATGGAACCTTGGTCTCGGATACAACACTGTCAATAACTGCTTGATATCTCTACAGTTAGAGGAGTAGAAAATCTTGTTTGTAAACATAAAATGAACTCTTTCATAACAATTCAAATTAATTTGGAATTACTGCTAAAAACAAGATAAAATATAGGCAACTCTCTTTACTAATACAGCCTCTAATCAAGAAAAGATAAAGAAATTATGTTCACAGAAATTTATTACAATCTTCTGTAAAGCTTTGAAATGTATGTGTGCACTCAAGTGGAAATGCCTGCATAAAGAAAATAAACCAAAAAGATCAGTTAACCTGTTAGCCTCAGTATTCTGTAATTCCTACAGGGTTTATTTATGGCACATTTGGTTCCCATGGTTAGCAGATTAATTGAATAAAACCTTAAAGGTGTTGGCTAACATTTACCACAGTTAAAAAAATCTGAGCCACATGATTCCCCATGCTACCAGTGTCTTTGATGAGGTCTAAAAATGAAGCCCTAAAAAAATTGTATTTCAAAATGATTATTTAGTGCTTTAAAAAAGTGAAAATCATGAGTTGACCAGATTCCCTTGCCCATTTCCTCCCGTAGACTTACTGTGTGTACACCTAGGCTATTAAAATTTGCCCTGAGTTTTGTTTATTCATGCATAACTTGCTATTGGCAGTGTAACTTTCCAAACTTTTGTATTCTAGGGTGGTTTTTTTGTCCATTTGAACACTACTATGTAGCTCAGATATCAAAGTTTGACAATTTTTTAAATTGAAGCTCCACAATGTTAGCCTATCACTTTAAATATACATTATTTTAATTATGGAGATAGTGGCTACTGCCTGGAATTCACTCTTCAAAGGCTTAACAAAGAGGGCAGCAGACAACTTAAATCACTATTCTGCTGGAACTGATTGAGTGTGATCACTTCTGATAGCTATAAAACTGCTTTTCATAAAAAGCCAGATCACAGTTGCAATTTGTGCAGTTAAAGGTCAACTGAGAACAGGCTGACTAGATAACAACGGCTGACTAGATAAACACAAGATAGGTCATCATGTAAGCAATGTTATTTCTTGTTATTCTTTCATGGAAAAAAGTAGTTGTTCTTTCCTCTTCAAATACACTAATTTTTGGTTATTACAAGGCCTTCTTTTCCTGAATATATATTTTTGTGAGTGTATGTTTTTTCCCCCAGATTTTGAAGACTATCACTTTGTATCAGCACTCTTGTTGAAAAACTGGTTCACAGATAACTGCATGAACACTAGACAGGATTGAGGTATTAAAGTATTCTTCTTTCTTAAATTGACACGGCATTTATGACTGGGGGTTCCATTTGATTTTATTGGAGAAATAAACTGTTCATTTTGTACTCCGTACCACTCTGGCACTCCAGGTTTACTATGTGCTGCAAAATAGAATTGAATTGAATTGGAAGAATTTGGATTCTCTCTGTCTCTGTCTCTATTCAACTCCATCACTTCTGACAAGATTTCAGCTGACTTCTTTGACTTCATACAGGTCGTTCCTCTTCTGTTGATGGATAGGTATCTGGTTTCGGATCTTTGCGGTGTAGTTGGGGTCGATGGTGGCATAGATGATCTCCTCATAGGGGCCGGCCTTTCCGATTGGTTCCCCCCTGAAATGAAAAAAATATATATACATGTATATATATTTCCATTGATTGGTGATTATTTAATCCTTGATTAAATCGTTTGCTGATTGGGATGTCTTTAATGCTTAGTTATAATTGAATAAATTTTCATAAATCAGCATAACTAATGAATTTTAAATTCCACGTAAGTGTTTGGAAATTTCAAGTTATGAGCCTCTCTGCCAAACTTGTATGATGCTGGGACAACGGATGCTAGAGCTAAGATGTTCACAAGGCTGTAGTAGATTTTGTATAGCCTGGAGGATTGGGCAAGAAGTCAGCATATGTGAAAAAGATCCCAAATCTTGTGATCAAAGGTATAAGCTATATCATAATAAGAATAAATCAACTTGTTTGAATACCACTAAACTTCAGTCCTGTAAAACATTATAGCAAAAATCAAACTGCCTATAACATGTTTTGGTGTCTCTTTCACATACAAAACATATCATAGTAGTGTCATATTATTATCTAAATGTCAACTTGACCTCTGACCTATCCAAAATAGGTCACATGGGTCAACTTACCATGGGCTAACGGCAGTACTGTGACCCCAAGCCACATAGCTAGCCTCCTCATCTCTAGCAGGTGACACCGTGGCTACATACAACTCATTATCCAAGGCTCTGTACAAAAAGTGAGAGACATAATCAAGAAGATTAACCAGTTGGCTATAGGAACCGGATGCATTATGTGTTAACCCTATGGCAATTACAGAATTTTGGAGACAACGGGTTAACCTAAATCTCAAGTCCTCCATTTTCATGAACTTCAAATGTTGTTTCATACATGTATTACTATCCGACTATCCTTGTATCTCTATTTTCTTATGGCTGCATGTATAAACATCTGCTTTATACATTCTTTATGTAATAATTAAATTAAGTCCACAATAGTTATTTGTCCCACTTTTTATTTTATTGTAATTGATACTGTACATCACTCAAATTCTTTGGCGTGTTTTTCATAGAAATTATACTTTTTAGCAGCGTTTGGATTCAGTAAATCAAAAACGTATTCAGAGAATGATGTAAGAAAACTCCATCCTGTCCTTAAACTGGTGAAGGTAGAGTCTTAACTGGATCATCACACCGTCTTCAAAGATTCTGTTGTGAGGTTTTTCCATCAGTCAGATTACTACAACAAATGTTCACCCGCTGGAAACTAAGAATAAGATAACTCGGGCTGGCTGAGGTTTATAAAGAATGTGTATGGTGTTTAAATCAAATCATATCCAATGGGTAAACAAAGTGCCGAAACCAAATTTTTGTCATGCAATTCACATTAACAAAGAGCAAAAACAACATTTATTTTTAATAAAATGCATGTTTGCAGGAAAGGGGTAATGGTCCCGGGGGGGGGGGGGGGGGGTTGGGGGCGTGTGTCAGTTACAAGGTGTAACGCGCGTGTGAAAAACGCGTAAAAAAGGTTGTTTTTCACGGTCGGACGATGTACGCGCGTACGTTGAAAAGGGTATCAAAATCGCCAAAATCAGGAAAAAAGGGTATAGTTTTAACAGAAGGTTTACTCCAAAAGGGTATTGAGATCGCGGATAATTATATTACTTGTTTAGGGTATTCTGAGATCGACTTTTCAATTACTTGTTAAGGGTCCATTTTGAAAGTCCATACACGCGCATGGTGTACACCTTGTAATGACACTGGCCCCCCCCCACCCCCCGGGGTAATGTGAAAGGAAAATGTATACAACTGTCATATGAACATCCACATACATTTGATACTACTGAACAATGAAACCATTAAAGACAGACAGACTTAAAGCCATACGCTAACAATGTCCACAGTTTTGAAAAATGTGAGCTACATAATCCTCCATGCTCTAAGTGTCTTTGATAAGATTTAAAAATGAAGCCCTGAAAAATTGTATTTCAAACTGATGATTTTAGTGGTTTAAAACAGTGAAAATCTACAAGCACACAAATTGACCAGATTCACCCACCCATTTCCTCCCATAGACTTACTGTGTGTAGATCTAGGCAATTTTATCCTCCACCTGAGTGGAAATTGTTTATTCATGCATATCTTACCAGTGGCTGCATAAATTTCCAAACTTTTGCATTCTAGGGTGTTTATTTGTCCATTTAAATACTACTATGTAGTTCAGATATCACAGTTTGACAATGAAAGCTCCACAATGTTAGCCTATTACTCAATTCCTAAATGTTGACTTGACTCAGGTTACCAATAAATACTGAAATTCAACAAAATTTTGGAAAAATGTTTAGATAGCGATTGTAGTCAAATTCAATTCCTTCTTATGCTGATAGAGGTATATGATGTAATTGCATCACCATACCTTGCTCTTTGAAGGAGTTCCCAGTGGGCGGGGCCTGTCGTCATGTTGAAGGCACCTGGATACAGCAGCAAGTCACAACCTGGAAGGTCAAAGGTCATGAACACTGTTATATAATTTGTACTCAAAAAAAGAACAAAATTTTCTGCCTTTGATCCTATATATTTTTTATTTACACATGTATACTTATATGTGTATAATTACTTGGGTCTTTCTTCCCTCCTTCCAGCTTTTTATTTATTATTCATATTTGTTTATTTTTTTTCAGAAATGAAAGAACTGTTGTGTAAATACACAAATCTTTACCATACCTGTACTATAATCATGCTGGAAGGTTCTTAAATTTCTGCTCTCTGAGTACATTTATTTGCATTACATGGGGATGAATTTAATGGTTTATAATACAATGACAAAATACAATTATATAAAATGAAACAAAATCATTCTTTCTACTACAATTCAGTAACTTTACTCTAAACTTCAATCAGATGTGTCAGGAAATATTGATAGGGTCACATGTCCAGCTTCTAATTTGACCGACTTCTATAAATGTCCCCAACTTAGGACACATTTAAACAGGTTGCAAACCATCATACAACAGGTCAGTCATCACATGATACTGGCATCTCTAGATACTGTCACCGCTCTACAAAAATAAGGTTTCTACAAACCACTGACATCATGTGACCTCCAATTGAATTTAACCCCATCAGCAGATACACTAGCGTAAATTGCTCCCACGAGCAATCCTGGTCTGACAGATCACTAGATTTGAATATAATTTTCAAGAAAGTACTGGTATTTGCTTTTATTTAGTGTTTAAAAAGTCAGATTCCTTTTATTTCAACCACTTTCTTCTCATCTATTTTTTTTAAAGCAACCCAACCATTGACCCTATTACAGTGCACTCTCGTTATAAAGAACACTGATATAACAAAATTTCATTACAAAGAAGTAAAATCTCTGATCCCATATCTTGAATTTCCTATGTATTCCATTGTTTTTGCAACCCTGATATAAAGAAATTTCATTATAAAGAAACAATTTCATGGGTCCCAAGGACTTCTTTATAACGAGAGTGCACTGTACTATATTAGTGTGAAAAGGGATTGATTTGAAATAATTTGAATCAATCTATCATTTATCAGTTAAACTACTGATTAAAAAATAAAAAATAGCATGTTATTTTTTTTTTGGATCCAGTTGTGTTTATATTGCTTTGCTTTTCCAATTTAAATAAAAGATTTAAGTACAAATCAAAGATTTAAATCCACCAACAAGTTTGAGAACAAATGAAAGATAAGTGACCACTTATACTTCAACAATATTTCTTTCAGTAGTCCCATGGGCTCTCAAACATCAAAAGTTATTTCTAGGTCTTGGTCCCCCTTAAATCTTCAGCATTAGGTCCTGTTTTTTTCCCTCTCTAAATCTCTTATCAACAGACACATTTCAGAATTTATGACATCCTTCTGTAATTAAGGGAAGACACTTTAGTCCATTTTTTCATGCGTGTGATGACAGGATCTGTAGATTATGAAACAGGCATGAATTTATCAACAGGATTCATAAAATGCAACACTTAGATCCCCCACCCTCACATAAAAACAAATGAGCTAACAAGAAACACATATGGAGATAATGACCCAAATCTACCTAAATACAGATTTATCCAAAGTTCTTTAAATGCTGCAAAACTCTCACCTCTGGGAAATCCTGTAGCATCTTTTTTACATTTCTATTTCACTAACTCTCACCTATGGGAAATCCTGTAGCATCTTTTTTACATTTCTATTTCATTTGTTTAACTTTGATGGCTTAACTCTGACATGCCAGGAGATTTAAGTCTCTATGGACTTTATGCATATTATTTGATGCAGATCTGCGACCTCGGCACGTTAAGAGTTAAAGACACTGTTCAACTAGTAACGTGCCGAGGTCACAGATCTGCACCAAATAATGCACAGAAAGTCCATACAGCTTTAAATCCTGTGGCATGTTAGGAGTTATTACATTGTGAAGGCTCAATTTAAAATACTGTCAAAATTTGAAATCTGGGTTTTTTTTGGTGGTCACACCCTATTTTTACTGACCCACAGAAATATAGTGTATTTATCCATTTCCAACAAAATCTTCTTTTCCAGAGGACGTGGGATTAAAGACACTATATAACACTGTGGAAGACCCGTTTAAAAATTGTCGAACTTTGCTATCTGACATATCTGACAGTGATTGAATGGACAAATAAACACCCTAGAACACAAACATTTAGACAGTTATGCTGTCACTAGTAAAATATGTGCAGATACAAATTGGCACATTAATCTATTCTCAGCTGATAAGAAATTCTGCAAAACAGCAGTCTATGGGGGAAAACTGAAATGGTCTCTCAATGATTTTCACTTCTTCAAAGCACTTAATGATCGTCTTAAACTGCATTTTTTTTTCAGGGCTTCATTTTCAGACCATATCAGAGACACTGGTAGCATGGGGAATCATGTAGCTCATATTTTTTACACTGGAAACACTGTTATACAATGCCTTTAAGGCTACATTTTCAATTAGAAGAGTGTTATGTCTTCAGTACACTGATTGTTACAGTCAGACCCACATGTAGATATAGTTGGGGGTGGGTAATACAGCAGGTGACCACCAAACGGAAAAATTCACCAAAACTAAAGAATAATTGGGCTTTGAAAAAGGAAAGCTTGGACATCTTCCACACAACAGTTTGTAGTTCCATAAAGGAGTAAGTTTCATTTTTTGAACTTACATGTAGTTTATTTTATTTATGGGGGAGGGGAGGGTGAGAGATTCCCATAAAGGGCTTGTAACCCCAGACAGCTTACAACACTCATTCTTTCATGCGTGGTATAAACAAATACAGGCTGCACATGTACTGTAGTGGCAAAAACAAACACTACACACCCACATCCTAACACACCATCCCCTCCCCCCCCCCCCACTAACACACACAGATATGAATTGTATCATGCATCAATTTTATTAGCTAAAAACTATAACTTGCATTTTATAAGTCAACACTAAACAAGAATGGGCACACATTTACAGCAGCTGCCCTGGTGCTTTGGCAAACTTAAAATCAAATTCAGATTTAGATTTATGGCTTGCTTCTCCACATTTATTGAGGATTAACCACTAGGACTAATTTCCTGCCTTTTAATTCATTCCTGACCAGAATGTGTTAAACACTCACACGATCTTCATTAAAGATGAAATATTTATGATTTCCTTTACAGTCTCGTCCTTCTTTCAAATCATGCCCTTTTTAGAGGAACACTGGCCTCTGAGGGGTAAAGTGAATATGTAACAATAATTATATAGTTATAATATTCTTTGCAAATCACATTTGAATTACAACCACATGTGCATTATTCTCTTTTAATTTCCATGTTGATACAAACAGTTTTTTGTGAGGCATAAATTGGTCATTACTCAACAGAAGCAGTTTTGTTGTTCTTCTATTACTGTAGAATCAAACTTTGCAAATTCAAACATATGTCAAAATGAAAAAAAAAAAAATCACTGAATATACCTTTCTTGCAATAGACCTGGGCCAGTTCAGCAAATCTCATGTCATAGCATATACCAACACCAACTTTAAGATCACCTGGAAATATACAAATATACACAAAAGGAAAGGATGGTAAACAAAATAGTAAAACATTCCCCCCCCCCAACTCTGAAAAAAAAACCTGAAAAAAGAACAAATTGAATTACAATGGCATTAAAATAAATATTGCATGTTCAATACAATTGAGAGGGAAGTTACTCAATGGAAAATACACTGTAATCTTTGACATTACACATACTAAACCCACTGAGGACAGACTATAAAGCATGAGATATCTTGGGCTGAGGGTCTATGGAGAATGCATGTTATCTCAAAATTAAAATCATCATAAATGGGTTACCATCTCGGCACACCCACTTACCATTAGCATCCCACTGGAAGTGTGTCTACACCACACAAGGGGGTTAAAACTGGGTCAATCCCCCCCCCCCAGAAAAAAAAATAAGAATTCAATCCCTACAGTTCAGAAAATCCACTTAACTCTTAATGTGCCAGAGGATTTAAACTTCTATGGACTTTATGTGTCTTATATGGTGCAGATATGCAACTTCGGCACGCTAAGAGTTAAAATTGTGAGATGTACAATTGGTTAAATTGCTGATGTGTTCCTGTGGGCAAAAAAATTTATGCCTTAAGAAACCTTACCTGCATTGAATGTTGTAAGTGAAGACCCAGGATTCAAGACGTCGGATTCTTTGAATGTAATACCACCCGGAACATCAATGTCAAATAAATGGATCTGGAGAGAAAAACAGAAGAAGAAAAACCACCAACCAAACAAAACAATTATGGGTAAATGAAGGCATCTATACCTTCAGTGTCCACACCAGTGTTCCTTTAGATTACCATTCAGTGGTAAGCAGGCCACTGAAATGCAACAATGTAAGTCCATACACAGTACATCAAATAATTTTCAGCAAATTACTGTATCTTTGTATGGTCACAGCTTTCCCTGCGTGCTCAATTCTTAAAGTGATAGGCTAACATTGTGGAGCTTCAATTTAAAAAATTGTCAAATTTTGCTATCTGAACTACATAGTAGTGTTCATATGGACAAATAAACACCCCAGAATAAAAAAGTTTGGAAAGTAAAACTGCCAATGGTAAGTTATGCATTAAAACTCGGGGCGAGTTTAAATAGTGAAGGTGTACGCACAGTAAGTCTATGGGAGAAAATGGGCAGGTGAATCCGATCAACTTACGATTTTCACTTTTTTAAAGCACTAAATAATCATTTTGAAATACAATTATTTCAGGGCGTCATTTTTAGACCTTATCACAGACAATGGTAGCATGGGGAATCATGTAGCACAGATTTTTTTTAACTGTGGTAAATGTTGGCCAATACCTTTAATGTGCCGAAGACGCAGAAAAATATGAACAAATATCTGGAAACTGGAAGTAAAATCAGTAGCATTTAACCCATTGGAGATGACATATCTCTATATAACACACATTCTCCATAGACCCCAGACCCAACTATCATGTTTGTGACTTTGACTTTGAAGAATGCAATAAAAGATTGCATTGGTTTGATTGGGGGGGGGGGGTGGGTGGGGTGGGGGTTGAGGGATCCAAGGGGCAGAACACACCAGAAGCTTTTACATACGAGGCCTTGAAGTTGCTCAGAATGGCTCTAATCAATGTAAACTACTAAAGTACAAATTCAAACAAACTGCACATTTTATTATTTTTGTTTCCTAAAGCGGCTTCCATGCTCCACTACGGAAGGCCCGATGCACCAAAAGTGGCGCGCCACCGCAAATTAGAGAACCCCTAATCTATCATCTACCAACAACCCTTGACATCACCAAAGAAAGGGGAAAAAGATACAAAATGTCTATCCATCCATCCATCTATCTATCTATCTATCTATCTATCTATCTATCTATCTATCTATCTATCTATCTATCTATCTATCTATCTATCACATGTATCTATCTATCTATCTATCTATCTATCTATCTATCTATCTATCAATCTATCTATCTATCTCTCTATCTATCTGTATTTATTTATTATTTATTTCTAGATTTTCTTATTCATTTATTTTTGTTCTTTAATTTTTTCAGTTTATTATCCCAACTTACCTTTCTATGTTTTGCAATGCAATTACCAGTAGGATCAAAGACCATACATGTGTTGTAGAGTTTACCATTATCATCCTCTGGGATGGAACCTGGACAGAAAACAAACAAGCAATTATGCTAGTAAGAATATTATATTTAGTTTGATTCTACACATGTATATGATGACATAAATGGTACCCCGTGGTACCAACTAGACATCCGACATTTTGTAGAATTATTTTCTTTTTTTTAGTCACTGTACCATGGGTTACAAAATTATGTAAAGCTATGTAAAAAGTGGAAAAAATACAAACTTAGCTTCATTTTTACCCAATTTTGGTTGGTAAGTTTATGCCTTTTTGTTGTGCACTTGCGCAGGTTCTGCATCATAACCACTGATTTCAGTGATCATGACTGAAGAAAATACATTTTTGGACACAAGAGGGTGCTGTACAACACGGTTCACCGGGGTACAACGGTACCCCGGGGAAGCGCGTGGTGCATCATATCATATATTTTCGCAAAACATAAAACTGTAGAGATATTTATTGAAATCATTTTTTTTGTACAATGATAACGTGCTGATAATGCTTTCAAATTTTGTTTGTTCACGTAGACAAATTCGCAATTAAAGCCAATATAATACATTATATTCCTCTATGAATATGGTTGATTGATGCTCATACGATCAAAAATAAATTTCACTAGAAATTAAAAATACCTTGCCAAAGCTCCATATATTTTTCACTATTTTTGTCTGGGCAGCACTGCGCATACTGTGCAAGCTCATTACCCGAAAATAAAATGGCGTCTCAATCGTCGCGACACTCAAAACGACAATTTGAGTATGAACTCAATTCTTTGTTATTTTATGATTTTAATGTCATTCTTACATTCCATTGCTGTTGTGATGAAGATTTCATGTTAACCTTTCAAATTATTAGCGCTGATTTATGAATCATAAAATCAAATGTGGAAAAATTACAGAAATTTGACGCACATCGCGTTCGGCTTACTGCGCCAGACCGCACGCGACGTGTGGGGCTGTGTACATATTGCACAGTAAATTCTTCAGTTGCGAGTGAGTCGTAGTACTCTGTTTCGGAAACAGACGGCGGCATCTACGCATTTCAATTTATCAGCACAACTACCACCTTTGGAGTTTTGCGTAACATTATTGCAATGGTTTTATTAAGAGGGATATAAAACAAATATACCAAGCATTAAGTTCAAAAAGTATAGTGAAACTATCTATCTGAGGAGGGACTGGCAGTAATATATTTCCTCGGGGCTTCGCCCCTTGGAAAAATATTACTATGCCAGTCCCTCCTCAGATAATTTGCACTATACTTTCCCACAGCTTGGTATATTTGTATATTATTATTGAGGTGCTCATGAAACTTAAGAAGCTCTATTCTTGGCTTTAATCTTGCCCACCACTTTCTAATTATGCTGCCTAGTTTAAGATTCTGCTGTTTGTCCTTGTGTCCACTTTTTAATGTATGTTGCTGTGTTTAAATGAATGTTGTTGCATCGTATGTTGTTTTTACACAAAAATACTTTGTTGAAATTGGACATCAAATTTGAATTTTCCTTATATTGTATAATTTCAGTTTGGCTACAATTAAAAATGAAAAAGCACAAAAACGTCTTTCCAAACAGGTAGCAAGAAAGGGTAAGACACTCTTTGAAGAGGAACATGGATGGTTGAATATTGAAATAGGTTCTGTGTAATATGCGAATTCGCTTTTGGTGAAATTATCAACACTGTCAGACCTGCACTATGTGGTAGTAATGACTGGTATTGTTAGTAACACTGGTAACTTCTGGAGTGCAATTAACATACAGTGTCTCAGGAGATAACCACTAATGCCTGTTCTGCATACAATTGGGCTTATTTCAGCTGAGTTCCATCAATCAATCTTCATACTTGCCTCCTACAACAAAGACTTTATGCTCCTTGGCAGCGGCTGCCAACGTCTGGGTCGAGTCTCCTGGAATCTTTTCCGCATATTCCGCAAAGTACTGGGTGCCATATGGAGAGTTGAAACATTCCTTGCAAAGCAACAAAATGAGATGTCATTAATACCACTATGATTCTGTCATACATAATAGAGAGAATTTAGATTATTCTTAATCCTAAATCATTAATCGTATCATTTAGCATTTAGCATATCACTGGCACAATTCTTAACTTGACACTAGGTCAGGAACAATAATGACCAAATCACTCACAAAACTTATGTTTTATTTTGGACCAGATAATGTAGACAACACACTTTACACATCGTCTATCCACATTTAATTAATAAAAAATGATATAAAACTACCTTCATATTCAGTCCTGTGATTGAGGCATCTTGTCTGTATTAAAGGTCCATAGTTAAATAGGGTGGAATATAATACCCTCTCTGACTCAAATTATATAAAGAGCCATACTGCCCCAATGCAAAGCCAATAAAAATGTTGTCACACAATTTTCCTCTCACATCCTGCATAGTGTTTTATTGTATCAATGGATAGATTTGCAACTTTTTTTAGTATTCTAGTTTTTATTGATTTATCAATATGTTTTTTTTTAATGGTTAAATCACATCCCAAAATGGCCCAAATCTTCTTTATGAATATGAATATAGTTTTAACTGGCCCTGTTTCAGAATCTTGACTTGTAACAAATGACAATCATATTTATAAGCTAATGAAACCCTCACTTCTGATTGGCACCCATGCTATTGAAACTGATTGTGGTCATTTGTCGTTCAAATGGTACGCTTTTTGAAATAGGGAACTGACACAGCATGATACTAATCCTTTGAGTGCAAGATTCTCGATTCCCACTGGTATTACTACAGAGTTGTTCCCAACGCAGAAAGTGATGACTGTAAAACCCACTGTTCATCATCTTGTTTGTTTTTTTCCTTACGAAGAGATGAACTTTTAAGTTCAATTTTAATTATCCCTACAATTGCTATAATCTTGATTAATACAGGTTTACTACAGGGGGATTCCAGAAAGTGATGCATAAACACAGTTTAAAACACAACATCCCTATCTTTCTTTCAGTGGAAGAGATGAACTAGTTGACTTACAGGCAACGTGATGATATTGGCTCCAGCCTTCGCTGCTTCCCCAATCATCCGACTTGCTTTGGTCAGGTTTTCAGCTTTGTTGGCAGATACTGCCATCTGCACAAGAGCAAGCTTGAATACTGCCAAACAGAGTTTACAAATAAAAAAAAATAAAGATAAAAGTGTTTTCAATTGATATGTAATAGACACTTTATAGCATCACAATAATCTACTTGTTTGATGAGTTGATCTGAAAATCATTTCCGTGACAAATACATGTAGGCCTATCATATTTATTTGGATTTCACTGCATTTGCCTCAAGTGATGAAACATTCTCCGGTCTTGGATTTAATACAGTCAAACTTGCCTTAGCAATATTGATAGCAGCTATCTCTCTAAGCAGCCAACCTGCCTATTTAACTCTTTCTTAATTTTTTTTTCAATTAATGCTCAATTTTTCATAATTCATTTATTCAGTTTATTGGTAACAAGATGATCGAGAGTCAACTATAGATCTAATGTTAGTTAACAAAGTTTGACAAAGTCAAAGAACAAGAACTAATCTGTAGTTTGAAAAACTAGAGAAATACAACTATCCTGGGGAGTCCCAACCCAACCCCCATATATCATTTTGCCCCCCCCCCCCAATAATTTTTCATATGCCTTCAGAAATGTATTTTGGGGGCCAAGCACTCACGAGAGTCGTGGCTCGACTTTACTTACGATTGTTTTACAAGGCCAAAAATTGGATTTCTGAATAGATATGTGACATATTTTCAGCTTTAATGAATAGATCTACATCCACATTATTTATTCAGTTTAGGCATAACAGTTTTGTTTCTAAAATAAAAAAAATTCTAAAATGTTTAGGTGCCGGATTTTTGGAACCCTTTCCCATGCCTTCATCAAGAGGAGAATACAAACATGTGCAAGGGGTAATATAATCTATTGCACATTATTCCCCTTGCTTGTATGGGTGGGGCCATGAAGTGTGAGAATCGCACAGAGCTACAGAATACTGTAAAACTAGAAATGTTCGCGAGCATTTAACTTTCGCGAATTTCGCGAGGAGTCAAGATTCGCGAAAGTAAAATGCACGCGAAAAATTATGTATACACAACTTTTTTTTAATGCCAATACAAGACTGTGTACTGTACAAGTCAAATGACTCAAGATAATGGTGCGCGGTCACTTACGATGGTCGCAATGCAATTCTACATTTGATAAAATTGAGTTTCAGAGGCATTAAAACAAATATTTTCTATAAATTGTTGCGATAATTTATTGATAAAACACTCAAATGCTTCCTCCTAGCAAATTTCGCTATATTTAATTTTTGTCATGGTCGGTGATTCGCGAAAGTTTCATGCACGTGAAATGGCTGTCGGCTCCTATTCGCGAAAGTTTCATTTCCCGCGAAGTTAGTGTTTTACAGTAAAAGCTAAGTTACATGTACTGTACAATGTAGAAGAGTCTACCACTGACTGGTTCTTCAAGTTCAAGCCAAGGGGGAGTATATAATGCAACAGATGCTTTATTAGTATTACCCCTTACAGCTGCTTACATGTATATCTCCTCTTGGCAAATGTTCAATCATGGTGTGAAGCATTGAAAAGGGTTCCAACAGCCAGCAACTAACTAATTTACAAATATTTTTACTTGTTTTATTCAAGACAGGGAATAATTTTCCTTCTAAATTTGTATCGCAAATTTTCAGTCAATCACATATATTCAGTTATAAAATTCTACATGGTTCAATGTAAAAATCTGCTACGCATTGCAAATTTGTGTAGCAGTCATGCCTAAAAAGTTGTAGAAAATTGTGATGCCGATACAGGAAAATTATCCCTGCAAGAACATTAACATCAAACAGCTTCAGAAGTAGTTTTGCACCAATAAAATATGTCAGTTCATGCAGAACTCAAATCATACTCATTCGCTGGCCTTGGAAAAGTATCACACGTAACGTTAGTCTCGCAGCGCATTTTCTACCGCTCCCGTGTCCGTGAGTGCTCTTCCCTCGATTTTCACGCTGGGCCCTTGTGCAATTCAGCTAATTTCAGGCCAGGCATGGAGGCAGCTGGCATAAGTTCGGGCGGGTTGCTCATCTTGGAAGGGATTAGGGGACGTCATTTTCCTCCATGTGCGAAACGCCATTGTTGGGACTCGGCCGCAGAGTTTGGCGTTTGCTCGGCATTGAAAAACCTCGAGCGTCGTTGCGGACTGCGAAAATTGGACAAATGATGTTCGACAACCGTACACGTATTTCTGTCGCAATTATGCCGTGAACCGCGATGGAACAAAATGCGGATATGTAATCGCAACGATTGTCAAGATTTCGGTACGGCAACGTTTGTCCTCCATTTTGGGACACTGTATTTTCGCCATGTCAGTGATTTGACGTCACGTCGGCTCGGCCGCCAAGTAGAATGCAACGCAAATCATAGACTCCTGTGGTTCAGTATTCCGTCAGCGCACATATCATTGTAATGCATGCGTATGGTTCGCGCTCGCAGAAAATTCGCGTTGCATTCTACAGTTACTCCGACCTTCGCTCGGGCCTAAAAAACCCTGATTTTCGTTGTAAATTACCGCAACATTCTCATGAACGGTATTCTGAAACCTGTGGACATGTCTTTGTTGTATTTTTGTTGTAAACTTCGGTGGCGACGTCACCAATTTGTATAATACCAATATGTTCTTATCACATTGCTGGAAGAGTGCCATAGCCGAGCGGATAGCGCAGTGTGCGTTATGGTTGCATTTTGGACTTTCATGTCGAGGGTTCGATCCCTGGTGCGATCCCGAGTGTTTTTTT
>JZLH01S0065576.1:21557-35208 GCA_001188425.1 Eucidaris tribuloides | reverse complement strand
CAGGGTTCATACGGGTCAGGGAATTTCTGGAAAGTCAGGGAATTTAAAAATACTTTTTCCAGAAGCAAAAAGTAAGGGAAAGTCAGGGAATTCATCAATTTCTTCTGGAAAGTCAGGGAAAGTCATTTTTTTTAGCCATTTTAAAAATGACCCTTGATTGGGAGCTCGCTGATATTGCGATGATGTATTTCTACAAGCTTTAAATATGTTAAAATGGTCATGGAATTTAGAGTTATCTGCTCTGGAAAGTCCTGGAAATTCAGGGAATTTTGAAAATGTATGAACCCTCGATCTTCCTTGGTCATGGAAATTGTCCGTGTTTTCTGCTCTGGAAAGTCATGGAAAGTCAACTAATTTATGTTGAAAATGATGTAACTGGGTAGGTACATGGGAATGAGTTTGGCTAGTAGTGTGCTGATATAGTGACAGATCCAGACACAAGAAACAAACTAGAGGAAAGAGACGGAAAGGAATAAAGAAAGAAAGGAGGAGGAAAGGAAAGAAAAGGGAAAGAAAAAAATAAGCTTAAATGGAAAAGGAAGAAATACAAGAAACTGAGAAGAAGCAAATAAAAGATTTTTAATCAAACTGAGTACACACATGAGGCAATTCAAGTTCATTGCATTGGGGTGGGAGTGCAGAAAACATACCCATCTCCAGTGATTGGTCCTTTTGTGTTTATAATATAGGGAGGAAGATTTCGAAGACATTATAATGTAAGTGATCATCCCATAATTGCTGATCCATTGTTTTAAGGCCGGGTGTCTCGTTTGCACGCCTAAAATTTAACATTGTGCAAATACACTGGTTTATACAAGAGATTGTTATTTAAGACCATTTAGCAAAGTGTAGGAGCTAGAAACATAGATTTAGTGGAATTATAGTAAATGTTAGACTTCGATTTGATGTTTTGTCTCTAGTAACAAAAATTCTATTAGAAGTACTGGTCTATTTTTAGACAGTACATGCAGGTCTCTTTTTACCTCAATAGACAGAGCCAGTGAGAGCTAAGTGCAATATGTTGTACACATACATGACCTTGCATTTCTTTTGTGCCTGGCACATACCAGCACAGAAGTAGTTCAACCGTCTGGAATTTCGTAAGTACATGTACTGTAATAGGTCTGCAGTGAGATTTGAAATTGTGCCTTGAACTTGCACTATACAACTATAATTGTTTTTTGCTCATTTTTTTTCAAAATGTACATGAAGGTAATTTCTGATCTTCAGATTTCACAGGCAAGTCCTTTATAAATATCCTAAGGACATGAAATGTTTTGCTGTGTTATGTGAGGGTTGCAAATGAGATTCCCTACCTTTAAGGATATGTATGTTCTGATTCCCATGTAGGAGTCTGCAGCCCGTGCCAAGAAGGAAGTGGAATTTCTGAAGCCAGGGACGAGACCGGTGACCCTTTTCTGGGGCCAGAAAGAAAGAAGCCGAGACACGAAGAAGAGCAACAAAGGTGAGATGGGATGTTATCACCAGTTCTATCTTCAGACGTGGGAGTTATGATGCAGTGTTGTTGTCAGTATACAAGTGCTTGTATAAATGATTTCATTGCATGGGTTGTAATAAAAGCAAAAATGGTGTCGCTATTCAAACAAAGCAGATCCATGTTTCTGCAAATAATTTCATACTTCATTTTAGTATCCTTATGAATGTTGAAAACATAATTGAACAACTTTATCTATCAGAGTAGGAGTTTAATAGAAGTTCAATAATTTACAGAAGTATTTCAAGAAATATATATCTGTTTGGATTTTCAACAGCTCCCTAATCTAACCCTTTAAAGAAATTTTGCCTATATCTCAGCTAAATCAAATTATGATCTTATGTTAAATTACCCTAATATCATCTTATGCCCTGCAGAAGGGCCTTAGCATATGTTCCTGGCAAAAGGACCGTAACAGTAAGTTTTCTCTAATTTGAGAAATATTGCCTTATTCGATATTTGCACTTAACAAACTGACAGAGGAATCTAAAAATATTTTGATTTCAAGTGAAAAAAAAAGCCAATGGTTTTCAAGTTAGAAGTAATATGGTGTTAAAGACACTATATAACACTGTGGAAGACCCGTTTAAAAAATTGTCGAACTTTGCTATCTGACATATCTGACAGTGATTGAATGGACAAATAAACACCCTAGAACACAAAAGTTTGGACAGTTATGCTGTCACTAGTACAATATGTGCAGATAAAAATTGGCACATTTAATTTATCTCAGCAGATAGGAAATTCTGAAACACAGCAGTCTATGAGGAAATTCTGAAACACAGCAGTCTATGGGGAACAACTGGAATGGACTCTCAATGATTTTCACTTTTTCAAAGCACTTAACGATCGTTTTCAACTGCAGTTTTTTCAGGGCTTCATTTTTAGACCGTGTCAGAGACACTGGTAGGATGGGAAATCATGAAGCTCAGATTTTTTAAACTAGAAACATTGTTATACAATGCCTTTAAGGCCCTTCTGCCGAGAACATTACATATGCCAGGGCCTTTCTGACGGCCATATGACGATATCTAATGCATGAACTTTATTTGATTTAACTATTACTTTTTGTGTTTGCTTGTTTCTTTGTTAAATTATAGATGAGAATGTATCACCAGAAACTCAAACTAAGGTGGAGCTCCCTGTTGTACAAAAGAAGGAACGATCCATATCACCATTTTTGCCAGGTAATGAATGAAATCATTGTAGTAAACTGTCAACGTTTGCCTAATACCCTTTTCACGCAGGGAGAATTTCAACGGGTGTACCCGGGGACATCTGATGAAATCTCTAGCGTGAAAGGGTTATACTCTGTCCTGAATTAAGGTCTTCCTCCAAACTTGTTGTTTCCCTTTAAACTCATCCAGTATCATTGTACAATCATTTGTTTAAACATCAAAAAAGGAGAAAAAATCCACTTATATATTAAATGCAACTACTATAATATGCAGATGTCATGACTTTGTATAAAAAGTACCGTCCTTCAACTATGTTTAACATAATTTCTCTCTCTCTCTCTCTTTTTTCCCTCAAAGCAAAAGGTGGCAAAAGTAATTACTCTGCTAATGACAGATATGAAGCACTAGAAGACAGAGATAAACAAATACGGAAAGGTAAGTTCATCAGCTCATCCCCTATTATGTCAGCTCTACTAAGAGTAATGTACTATTTTTTTTTATGACAGAAACTTCTGAAACTTTACAATTTCTGTGCTTAGATAATTAATCAGATCAATTTTCCTCATAACAAAAAAAAAAAAAATGTTTGAATGAGTGTACAGTGCTCACACCGAACCGTGCTAATGTTAAACATTTTATTTTGGACCAAACTTTTGTAAAGTTTTAATTGCTGTGTTTGTGTGTATTTTTCATTTGTTGAAGGTGATTTGATTTTGCTGTAACACCCATTTTCCATAGACCCAGCCCATGATATCCCAAGACTGGTCTTTGGGTTAATAGAAATGCCATATTTTCCAGCTTATAAGCCGTAACCCTAACTTTTGACCTCACAAATAAAAAAAAATATTATGAATGGTGCCAACATTCAACTGAGTGTGATGCTAAAAAGAAATGTTTTGGAGTATGTTTTATTAGTGTTAGACATAAATGTTACTAATATTCAGCTTGTATGTTGCTAAAAAGTCATGTTCGAAGTTTATTTTTTAGCGTAGGAAATGAATGTTGCTAATATTCAGGTCTGTATGACTCCAAAAAAAAAATGGAGGGAACTTTTCTCTCTTCTTTCTGCAGCTGATTTTGGTCGGCTAGTTTGATTGTTGTTGTGTGTAAAGCCCTCGTATGGTTTTGAAGTTTCGTTTGCTGAAAAAAACCTGTGGCTTATATGTACCAGAAAATACAGTTAGTGTAGTTTGACAAGAAATTATACAATTTGTTGGTACAGGAATTATCAAAAAGTCAGATCTTGCCACAGCCGAGAAAATGAAAGGGACCTGCCCCGACATGTGCCCTGAGAAGGAACGATACATGAGGGAGGTCCAGAGGAGGCTGAGCCCTTATGAGATGGTCCCTGGTACTGACAAGGTATGTGTACATTTCTTGCATACCAAACATTCTTCAGAGTTGTGTGGGTCAAAGAATTATTGGAAATTCAGTGAATTTGAAAATACTTTTGATAGAATCAAAAACTTAAGGAAAAGTCAGAGAAAATCATTTACTCAAAATATTTAACCCTGACCACATACCCATTAATTCTGCGGGGAGCAAGGTAGTATTATGATGATGCATTTTTACATGATTTAAAAACGTAAACACAGTCATGGAAATTTAGTTTTATGCTCTGGAAAATCATGGAAATTTTAAGATACCTGTTTTTAGAAGCAAAAAGTCAGGGATAGTCAGGGAATTGATCGATTCTTCTGGAAACACAGGGAAAATAATTTATTCAGGATATTTAAGTGACCGCATACACACTTGTTCTGAGGGGAGCTTGCTAGTATTGCGATGATGTGTGTTTGCACACTTTAAAAATGTGAAAACAGTCATAGAAATTTACAGTTTTCTACTCTGGAATGTCATAGAAAGTCAGGGAATTTTGAAATGGGATTGTGTAAATGTGCAAACTCTGTTCTTTCATCCAACATTTATATACTTCACTATGCATTCCAAACATCATATTGTACTGAGGCCAGTGAATAATATGTGTGCGAAAAATGGGGCGGGCCAACTTGTAAGGGAAAGTTCTAATGAAAAAGCAAAATCTTTGATCTTGATGCAAGTACTCTAATGTATTTTGTAGAAAAAGAAACAGGATGGAATGAAAGGGAAGAGAAAGCTGAAAGAGAAAAAAAATTGGCATTTCAAAGTTGATTTTTAGACCCTCTCATAAATTCTAATTGGTATTCCTGTCTTTGAATCCTCAGGTGGACCATATGAAAGCAGTGAAGGAGTACAGTCGTTCATCGGCCGATCAGGTTTGTGCATACCAAGGATAATAAACAACTTGAGAATACCTTTTGTCTGTTTGAAAAAGAAGTATGCATTTCCACAGTTTTTGGAGCACCATGAATAATTAGAGGGGATGAGCACATCATAATCATTAATCATAAAGGGAAGGATTTAATTTCTGTAAACCACTTCACCGGTATTTAACTCTTTGCGCGCGGGACCCTGAATCCCGTGCGTGCGGAGTTTCTTTTAAAGAGCGCTCAGTATCGGGAAAGGAAATAAGTAACTGACTTCAACTGGCAATAACTTTGCACAACAACGTTTTCAGGAAAAATGTAACACAGCCAAGTTGAAGTACATTTTACAGACCTTCTAAGTGCATATAGGTTGTTTGGAAATATACATCTGAATTTTGTAAAGTAATGGCTAATTGTAACCAACGTATATGTAGTTCTAAGCTTCCTGCTTGAAAATATACAACTCCATTCAAATAATACAAGACAGTAAACCACAAGTTTTACAAAAAAAATGACTATTTACAAGCTAATGAAAGAGATGAGTCACCAAATAAGAAGTGAATGAAGAGATTATCACTAAATAGCGCATCTAATTGTAATTGACCTTTTAAGTACTTTTCAAAGTGAACTTGTGTCTAATCCTTTGTCCTATTGTATCACGATGCCTTGATTGCATTTATCAATTTTTCTGGTTCCTTAAGAATCTAACATAATACCCCCGTACTTGAGGAATGTAAACAATACAAAGAGATTACTGCTAGTGTTGGGAAAATCAGTGTAATCCGGGTAAATACAACCGTTCCTACGTTTGAGTGTGAAATGCGAATCCCGCACACTACAGGGAGTGCATGGATGCGAATACCGCGTGTAAAGAGTTAAAGACCAGAGGACTTCATTTATTTTCATTTTGTTGGATAATAATTCTCTTGACTTACACAGTTTCAAATGATTTTATTGAACTTAGGTAAAAGTGTAAGCAAATGCTGAGCCAATGATTCACAAGTACAAGTTGTATACAAGTACAGGCGACTCTCGTTATAACAAAGTCCTCGGGACCGGCAGTTTTCTTTCGTTGTGTCGAAATTTTGTTATAAGCGAACAGTGAAAGTATATATAGATGAATAGATAATAATTTTGGGACCTGAATTTCTACTTTGTTGTAACACGCATTTTGTTAAAACCGTATTCATTATAACAGGAGTGCATTGTAATCAATCTGTCTTGAATTGATTGATTATGCTTTTGGTTCTGTTAAAAAGATGAATAAAACAGAATCTTACTGATAATTTGTTCTGGCCCTCATGTAACCGCAGGAAGAGCCCCTGCCTTCCGAGCTTCGAAGCCCTCAAGTCCTGGACATGACGATGAACTATTTGATGGGACACATCATGGATCGGGAGGACGGCCGGAATTGGGCAGACTGGTTTGACTTTCTGTGGAATCGGACTAGGAGTATCCGGAAGGAGATCACGCAACAGCAGCTGTGTGGGACAGTGGCCGTTAGTCTGATGGAGAAGTGTGCTAGGTTGGTTAGTGATGATGATGAGGAGGAGGATGATAATGGTGGTGGTGGTGGTGATGGTGGTGGTGCTGATGGTGATAATGATCATGGTGTTGGCAATGACGATAATGATAGTGGAGATGATGATAATGATGGTGGTGGTGGTAGTGATGATGGTAGTGTTGATGATGTTGATGGTGATTACGGTGGTGATGGTGATGGTGATGGTGATGATGGTGGTGATGATGGTAATGGTGTTCATTGTGATGATGGTGGTAATGATGATGGTGGTAGTGATGATGATGATGATGATGATGATGATGGTAATGGTGGTGGTGATTTTGGTGGATACATGGCAGGAATTGGGCCGACTGGTTTGATTTTCTGTGAAATCGGACTAGGAGCATCCGGAAGGAGATCACACGGCAGCAGCTGTGTTGGACGGTGGCCGTTAGTCTGATGGAGAAGTGTGCTAGGTCGGTTGATGATAATGATAGTAGTGGTGGTGGTGGGGATGATGGTGGTGATGATGATGAAAGTGTTAATGATGGTTTTGATGGTGATGAAGATGGGGGTGGTGGTGATGGTGGTAGTGGTGGTGGTGAAGATGATGGTGATGATGGTGTTGATGATGATGATGGTGGTGATTGTGGTGGTGGTGATGATGATGCTGTTAATGATGGTATTGATGGTGGTGATGCTGATGATGATGACAATGATGGTGGTGGTGGTGGTGATAATGATGAGGATGGAGTTGATAATGTTGATGATGATGATGGTGGTGGTGGGGTGGTGATGGGGATGGTGGTGGTGATGGTGGTAGTGGTGGTCATGCGTGGCAAAACGTTCAGATTAACAATGGACTGGGAGGGGGAGGGACACCATTGTTTCTGAACAATGGTGTCCCCCCAAGTCCATTGTATATTCCAAACGTTCTGCCGCGCATGGTGGTGGTGATGATGGTGGTTTTGGTGATGATTGTAGTGGTCTTGGTGATGGTGTTGGTAGTGTTGATAGTGTTGGTGATAATGACAATGATGACAATGATAGTGGTGGTGGGGATGATGGTGGTGGTGGTGTTAATGGATCGGGAGGATGGTCGAAACTGGGCCGACTGGTTTGACTACCTGAGGAATGGGAGGTGGGACATTGACCGTCTGATGAAGAAGTGCACTAGTCTAGCTTGGCTAATGATGAGAATGGTGGTGATAGTAATGGTGATTATGATAAAAGATGGTGTTGATGGTATCGATGATTGCCGAAACTGGGCCGACTGGATTGATAACCTGTGGAATCGGAGAAGGTTAAACATTGGCCGTATGATGAAGAAGTGCACTAGTCTAGGTTGGTTAATAATGAGGATGATAATGGTGATTATGATGAAAATAGTGTTGATGGTGTTGATGATGATGATGGTTATTGTGGTGGTGGTGGTGGTGAAGATGGTGGTGGTGGTGGTGGTGGTGGTGGTGATGGTGAAGGTGATGATGGTGGTGGTGGTGGTGATGATGACGATGATAGTGTTAATGATGATGATGATCAGGAGGAGGAGGAGGATGGTGAGGAGGATGTGGATGATGCTGATGGTGATGATGATGATAATAATAATTAGCAGAATAAAAATAATCGCTTTGTAATGAAACAAACCCCCCAAGCATGACTTTCTTATTCCACTATCATCATCTCAAACAGGTTTCACATCTACTGCGCCTACCGTCTCTGCGAGGAGGGTATGAGGACATTTGACCCCAAGATCAACAATGAGAACCTGACCAAGTGCATGCAGAGCCTGAAACAGTTTTACCACGATCTGGCACAAGAGGGCATTTTCTGTCCCAACGAGTCAGAGTTCAGGGCCTATGAGGTGCTGATGAACATGAGCGGTGGAGACATACTGAGGTGAGAATTACTGCAGAGATGGAGAAGAAGTTGTAGACTGTAGGGCAAGGCCATTTAGTGTGATTTCCCATAGTCCCATCCCATCAGTGGTATTTTACAAATCCCTGATGATGATGATTTAAATATTACTGAACCCGTAATTCGGATTTGTTCTCCTAATACCATGTTCGCATTTTTGAGAAAAAAAAATTATTATGACGGTTATTTATAATGTGGTGACCAAATACGTTTTAGTAGTGTACAAACTACCGGGGACTCTCACTGTGTGCAAAAATAAATTACGTCGCTGGAATGTCACTCGTCACATCCTCGTTCGCAAACTTGGGAGTGCTTGACAATATATGCAGTTACAATGCTTCTGTGAAACTGTAGATGTTTGAAAACTGAATAGCAACTTTGGTGAGGCATTTGAGCACAACTATTGTATTAATAATGGAGGAATGCGTGAATGGCTTATGTTAAATGCATTCAAAAGAATACCTTTAACAGTACATTGCGATGTGAGCCTAAGGCCTTCATAAATATCAATAGCATAGCTGTAAAGACCGATCTAGCAAGTAATGTTCATGTCTGTGAAATCACTATTGAAGATGATTCCTTCTTCTTCGAATGGGACTGAGGAACTTGCCTCATTAATTAGTCGATTATCTCAATAATGCGCTGATAAAAATTGGAGAACAAATGTGTTTTCTCATCAGCAACTTCATCTTAATCAGTTTGTAATGTTACTTTTCAATACCAATCTGGAGACTACGGAACTTTTTTTCTAGAGCATTATTTGGTCAATGCCCTACAGTAAATTTGGAGTAGTTTTGTGTGATATTTCAATGAAATTGATTTTAATGAATGAAAGGTTTGCAAAGGGAATGTGAGATGCAGAACAGGTAGAAAGAAGAACAGGAAGGGAAATGTTCAAAACAGGAGCTTCGAAATTAGCCAACATGCATCATTTGTTTCAGGGAAAAAAGCAATCATATCCGAACCTGCATCACCTCTGGTGCATAACTGTTGAATAAAATCAAATATTTGCTGTACACTGTTGAAAGAAATAATCGATTATGAAGATGCAGAACAGTACAAAACAACAAACCATTACATACTCCTGTACAGCAAAGGTGTCTTTGATAACAGAAATGTCACAAATGTGCAAAAATGATTGCAGGAAAATTTCTGCCTGTTTAGTATACTTTAGACATAGATTGCTCTATTTCCACATCAACCGTTCAGGACTTATTTGCTAGTTGGTAGCTAATTTGCGTAAATATGATATTGCACTTATTTATGAATCTCTACTTAGGAAGTTGTGTGCTAGTGGTATTGTATATATAACATTGTACATGTACATGCTAATACCTGCATATGATTTGGCAAGTGGGACTATCAAAACACTTGATAGTCCCACTATCGTAAGGTAATCGTAATCTGAATTATACCTCAGCAAAAATTTCTTGGCCCAATATGGTTTAAATATTTTGGGTATCCATGTGTACACCACAGATGTTTAATATGATTAGCTCTTTATTTGAGTCTGAGAAATTGGTTTTGTGTCCAGGGTAACAGATCAAGCAATATCAAATTCCATAAAATTTTTAAACACAATATCTTGTTTAAATAAGTATGGGTGTTCATACTTATCTGCACTGTTGATTTCTTATGAGAAGTACTTAGATCTGGTTTGAAATGGAATATGGTCATATGTCAAAGGGCACATGTCAAACTTGTTGACTTTATGGAGTACGGAAGGGTGACGTCGCTCTGGTCACAGAAATATGTGTCTAGGCTGTGGACAATGATGAAACCAGGTGCAGTGCGTCACAGCTAGTTGTTTCTACCAATAGGAGAGCTGCAGTTGCACTGAGTTATGTTTCGGCTATTGTCATCACATATTTCCTAGCCAGTTTGATGTTATCCCTCCATGGATGAAGTACCTGCTTACCTCTCAGAGCTCCTCCATATCCACCAGTCCTCGTACAATATTCGGTCTACGACACGAATTGTGCTCACCATCCCGAAAACCAGAACAACAGACGGACGTCGTACCTTCACTATTGCTACACCACAATCCTGGAACAGTCTCCCCAAAAACATCCGATCAGCAGTTACCACAGAACAGTTCAAACAACTGTTAAAAACTCATCTCTTCCAACAGTAAAAATTTCCAATAATTACATCAACTTTGATTTTGATCTTAATGTATATTTTTTTGTTTTAGTTTAATACGTATATTTGTGTATTTTGTTGTCTGCGTGTAGATGTAAGCGCTTTGAATCAATTTGAGAAGGCGCTATATAAATATTGGATATTATCAGTTCTGCTCTCTGTTTTTTTTTTTTCATCGCAGGGAAGTGCAGCAGTACCGTATTGAGGTCAGGAATTCAGAGGCCCTCATCTTTGCTATCAAAGTCTCGGCAGCCTTTAGCAGCAACAACTACTGCAGGTTCTTCAAGCTGATTAGGTGAGAAATGGTTACATTATGATACGCTACAAAGTATTCTGTGTTGCAGATTTTCCTGCGGAAATTGCTGAATTTGAGGTATAATGCAGAAAACTGAAAAAAAAATGAAAAGAATCATGCTCAAAAATCCCCCCCAATAAAATCAATAAATATTTATAAAATGAAATTAAAGTAATTTACCAAAAAGATGTCAAATAAAGCCAAAGAAATCATGCTTTACCTGTAAATATGTCCCCAAACCTGAATTAAAACCCACATGGGTCGAGTAAGCTTCACATTATTTGTGATTTAAAAAAAAAAAAAGTTGGAAAATTGTAAAATTACAACATGGAGAAAAACGGAATTTGACATTTGTAAAATGGAAAATTGTTGGCTTTACATTATTACTTAGTTTGTCTGGCCATAAGTTATCTGGAAAATTTACTGTGTATTTTTTTTTCTGTAATACATTTTCATCTGAAAATCATGAATTAAGTGGTAAAGTTTCTGCTTTTCATGATATTTCCATTTGATATAATCAATGGAGCATAACACACCAGTAATGTAGAAATGAGAAAATGACGGGAGTTGGTGTCGTGACTTAGTGGATAAGACTTTGGCTTTCTTATCTAGAGATCCCTGGTTCAAGTGCCAGCCGTAGCGGTTGTGTCTTTGTGTAAGGCAATCTATCTTGTGTTTCCTTTCTTTTCTGACAGGTCAGCAACATTCCTGAATGCCTGCATCCTGCATCGATACTTCGTCCAAGTCCGATCCAAGGCTCTAGAAACGATGAACAAGGCCTTTGCCCCTCCGAGAGGGGCGACATCATTTCCCATACATGAGCTGGTCAGACTGCTGGCATTTGAAGATGAAACGCAGGTAAACTGATTCAAATGATGCACCACGTGTTACCCTGGGGTACCGTTGTACCGCGTTGTGTAGCGCCCTCTTGTGTCCAAAAACAGTATTTTCTTCAGTTATGATGCTGAGACCGGGCCAGTGCACAACGGAAAGATATAAACTGACAAAAAGTGGGGTGAAAATGAGGCTGAAGTGTTAGTTTTAGGCTCTTTCGGGTTATATAACATCAATTTAGAAAACATTTTGCACAAGAAGAGTATTTTTACACTGAGAAGCACACTGGAAACATGAATATTTTCACAGTTTTGTAACCCAGGATACAGTGCTGGAAATAAAATAAGTAGTTCAACAAAATGGCAGATTTCTAGTTGGTACCCCAGGGTACCATTTATGTCATCAAATCCCGCAGAGTCTGTTCTGGAAGTCAAATCTAGAAACTTGTCCAAAGACCATCAAAGTGTAAGGATGGAAGGGTTGTTATCTCTAACGATATACAGTGATGCCAACTCTCCCTTTTTTGCAATATTTAGTATTTTTTTTTAGTTGCAAATACTTGTGATTTTGAGCAAAATGCCTCAAAATACTTTTTTTTTCTGTGGGATCACTTTGTGCACAGTTCTATGGAAAATAGATAAAAGTACTTTTTTTCAAGCCAAAATACTTTTTTTCAGACTAAAGATACTTGTTTATTCGTAAGCGGTTGGCACATCTGGATATATTTTAAAAATCTTGGCGATATTATTGTCAACAATACAAACCATCCGCAACAAAGCACATATCAATAGATAACATAATGATAATAATAATAATAGTCCATTTCTTATATAGCGCATAATCACCGATTATCTCAGTCTCAATGCGCTTGGATATTATTACCCTGGTCACTGGGATACAGTACTAACCTGCACACAGATGTGCCCCATTTCCACTCCCTGGGGAGTATTCCTAACTGAGCTGCCAAGAAGGTGCATCAAGCCAGACAAACCAAGTCATTCTCACCCTACCAGGTACCCATTTATACTCCTGGGTCGAGAGCAGCAAAGCAGATTAAAAATGTCTTGCTGAAGGACATTAATGCCAGGCGGGCGTTGGGCTCGAACTCGAGACCTCTAGATTATCAGGCACACGCCTTACCAATCTCGCCACAGCACCTCTGCTGGGCCCTAGTCGTTGCCATAAGCAAGATTACTGTCACATGAATTGTCCTTTTGTAATTTTTCAGACTCCAGTTGGTGAAATCAATGAGCACCTAATCAGGAATCAATCAGACAATCAGTTGATGAGTTGAACATTTATATAATATTTGATGCACTTGAGTGGTATATCGTAGATATTGCATTCAGAAAGCATACATATTACACGAGTCGAAGACGAGTGCAATATATATCCTGATGAATGCAATATCTACGATTTACCACAAATGAAATCCAATATTATTATTATTATACATACAAATTTGGGGAAATGTGCCAGAATAACTTGTAATTTTTGCAATTTTGTTGATAAATGCGCGTAAACCTAGCTCTGTATAGCATTTCAAACTCACGCACTTCATCGCTCTCTTTACGCGCACTTTATCGCGCACTGCATCGCGTATTTTGTTGCGCACTTCATCGCGTGAAAGTAATGCGCACAGTTGTGACGTGCTTGCGCTAACGCAAAGGGCAATACTGGCCTCACAGAGTTGAATATTGTAACAATATTGCACTCTTTTTCACCATTGATACGGGTAATGTAAAATACATAGCTAATAATATGCTAATAATTATTGCATGCCGGCAAGCAAACCTCTTTAAGGATAATTAATACAAGGTTTCATTGTATCAAAAAGGTGGCTTGTATGTTTAATAATTCTCAATGTTTGACCAGATGGACTTCTTGTAAATGCAACGATCTAATCTAATTTCTGGATGTCACCAACTGAGAGTTTGTTGATAACTGTATGTGTTTACATCGACCTTACGGACACATACATGACCGTCCGCAACTGTCAGTAACACAGATTCACTATTGATATATTGTTGAGGGGCCAAATCATCC
>JZLH01S0065576.1:4177-17346 GCA_001188425.1 Eucidaris tribuloides | reverse complement strand
ATGCAGAAAGCAGATACGAGAGGAGGAGACGACGGTGCTAGCCTCAAAGTGCTTCAACAACAACAACGGCAACAACAACAACAACAACAACAACAGCTACAACAACAAATACGACAACAACAACAGCAACAACAGCTACAACAACAAATACAACAACGACAACAACAACTACAACAGCAACAACAAGAACTGCAACAACAACTACAACGACAAGAACAACAACTACAACAGCAAAAGCAGGGTCATGTGTCCTCAGAACCGTCCCAAGTATCGATCCCAGGCCAGGAAGCCCTGCCGACGTCAGTCCCCAAAGCGGAAGAAACCAAACCAAAGTTTCCTAATGAGGTTAGACCACAGAAAACAGACTTATAAATTTGATACGTCTTTCATTCCCAAAGTGAATTGATCATATGTAATGTCTAGTATTGTCTACAGACTTTGGGTTGCATGTTATTCAGAAAAATAATTCTGTGGTGTGTAAAACAGCCAAAATATTGTTGAAATATGTTGAATATTCTTGAATAAATTTTTCCCTAAACATTCTTTGTTCACCTATATGCCCAAATACACATTTATGTGCATTCCTGGAAACTACTATTCAAAGACTGTTTAATAAATGAAGGTTTGCGTAGAAAATGACTTTGGTACTGCATGGAAAGGGTGATAACAGTATGATAGTAAGTCAACAGATACATGATAAAAATAACAACAGCAATGCAATGCATACATATAAACATACACTTGGCAATTAAAGATAGAGTTTGGGATTTGCATGCCAGAAAACGGCAAAATGAATGAAATCAGCTCAAATCGTTCACAATGTGAAGATTAGTATAAATAAACACCTGTCATAGAACCTTTGGGTAGAATACATAGTTTTGTGGAAAATCTGGACGGTTAAATTTCAAAATTTGCAAAGTGATGAGCATGTTCCGTTAGTTCCAAAATTGTCTCTTCAGCTGCTAGCCGAAGATCACGCAGAGTTTAACCGTTAAAGCCATAGCAGTGTATGTAGTCGCCCACTGCCCGTCAGCTGGTCATGCGTACCGTGTAATTCAATTTGAGCAAAATTTAAACTCACGGAAAGAATGTTCTGGTAGCATATCGTTATTAGTTTTTCTCATAAAACAATAAGTTCGTGACGAATGGATCTCAAATGTTCAACACGCCATTTGTAAGTACTTTACTAGTGTTTGGTAATCATAATAAAGGGAAGTGATGGACTTGCAAATCCTGAAATCAATCTTTAAAATATTGATTTGTCTTTTTCTTTCAGATGGTCAAAGAAGTTACCAAGGAGATTTTCTTGGAGGTGATCGACGACATGGTACGTGACCTGTCCACAAAGTTCTTTCTGGCTATCACCACGATTCAGAAGTCGCCGATCATTTTGTCGGGTCTGCTCGATGAGGAACTGGGAACGCTTTGTCGTCACGTTGCTGCTGAGACCATAAAGGAAGTCCAACTTGAGGAAGAAGTTAGGAAGGCGCGAGAAAGGTGAGGAGCTTGAAAGTTGAGAATTTTAAAGGCCCACAGTCATGACAGAATGGGGAAATGCCCTCTTTTGACTCAAATTTTAACATTGGGGCACTACTGTGACCCGTAATGCAAAGGAAAAATCTTAATGGTGTGTTTGAATAGAGCATTTCTTTTCTACCTGCTATCTGTAGACTATGGCACTGCAACAATCCATATTCATGAGTATGTGCCTGTATCTAAAGACTAAGTTCTCATCCTCTATGTAGATGAGTTGACCCTTGACAATAGGCCTTTAACCCTAAAAAGGCTGGGGGGGCGGAATCCGCCCCCCCTAGACGTTTCGCGCAAAATGTCTGCGACACGCGAAGCAGTTGCCACGGCGTTTCATGACTTTATTCTCTCGAATGTCGTGCATCTTTTGAGACCAAATTTGCGACGTCCGGGTACGCTGTTCCCAAGTTACGTAACATTTTGTACTTGCATGTCACCCCAAAAATCGCTCAAAAACGTGATTTTGTGTACATTTTCAATACAAATTGTGTTTTCAGCCAAAATTCATAAATGTATGATTATTGTAACTTTTATTGGTTGAAATTAATTAATTTTGTGCTGTTTATGACCACAAAAGTGTGCCCGACAAATTTCATCAAAAAAACAATAGAACACAAAAGGTTGTAAAAACAAAGAAATACATAAGAAATTTGAAAAAACAATAAAATACAAGAGTGTCCAGACACAAAAATTAGCAGTTTTGGAGCTTTAATTAGTGATTTACAGCTTAATTATGATTTTATGCATAAATTAGCATAATTAATTGATATGAAATTAAGTCCTGGTAATTAACTATACAGTCTTATAGATTACATGATGGGTAACGTGCGTGCCGATTTTTGGCGCGATCGCGTGATCGACGGCCGAGATATAGCATAGCCAAAAAAGCCCAGCCTGATTAGGGTTAATTTAATCCAATTTTGTTTTTAACAACAACAAAAAATATTTCTTACTCAACATATAACCCTCCCAGATTTAGGTGTGATGCTTCCTGCAAACAGCAATATTGGTTTAAAGGCAGTGGATCTCATTTGCAAACATCCCCGCAGACCAGGAAAAGATAACCCATGCCCTTAAGCTATTGATGAAGGGCATGTCTGTGAAATCTGGGGGTCAGTGATTGCCTGGAATTTGGAAAATGCAAAAGAAAAACAATAGTTATTTAGTGTACGTTCTATGGTAGGAATTTTTTCCTCGCGAGAAAAAAATTCAAATCTGAGTCTAACGGTCACTATAATTCCACTAAAACTGAGTTTCTAGCTCCTATATTTTGCTCAAGGTTTCCAGATGGCATTTTCTTCTAAATGCCATTGTTTTACACAATGTTAATTTTTAGGCATGCAAAAGAGATCCCCTGCCTTTAAAGACTGAAGTATTAACTAGCAATAATGGATTCAAACAGCTATCTTTTTTTATGGATATACAAACTAATTCTTCCAGTGGCTTGGTTCTTTGATGTGTTCCAAGCCACCAAGATAGGAAGAACTAAAGATTTCACTTGTTTCTTGATTGAACAAGGGGATTATTTCATGTATTGAGTAAACATGACAAATAAATACAAATGCTTTTGAAAATCTGTCTGCACACATGAATTAGAATAATATTGCTTGTGAAAAAATTGGAGATCATACCCTTCCTTTATGGCAATTCTGACAAATGAATCAAGCAACACTTGAGGTAATAAAAAAATCTTGATGTATTCTCCTACTTTTAAACTGGAAAAGGCTTTATTCCCCAACGTAAAGACACTATATAACATTGTGGAAGGCCCGTTTAAAATTTTTTTCAAATTTTGCTATCCGACATATCTGACAGTCTTGAATGGACAAATAAACACCCTAGAACACAAAAGTTCAGACAGTTATACTGTCACAAGTAAAACATGTACAGATAAAAATTGGCACATGAATTATTCACGGCCGATAAAAAATTCTATAACACAGCAGTCTATGTGGTGGAAAACTTGAATGGTCTTTTAATAATTTTACTTTTTTAGGGCACTTAATGATGATTTCGAATTTTTTTTTACGGCTTCATTTTTAGACCTTATTAAAGACACTAGTATCATAGGGAATCATGTAGCTCACATTTTTTTAAAATGGAAATATTATATGATGCCGTTAACATTGTTTATAATTGACATAAGATAAGCAAAAAAAGCAGAAAAGTGAGTATCATTTCACAAATCTGTAATGTTTAATCCTATCCTAACACAGGGGGGGGGGTAAGACATACTTCGTTTCTTCTAATAAAGAGCTTATGAATGATGTTCAAGACTTTCATAATTGTATTTTCCTGTGGTTGGTTCCCTGTTCGTAGACAAGCTGCAGAGGAGGCTATGAGACTGGAGAGACTGATGAATGCCGCGAGGGAGGCAGCGACGCAAGACCTGGCGGAAGAGATCATGAAGGACGTAGTACAACGCAGCCTGGAAGAAATCACGCGCAATGAAATCAGGTAGTCAACATTCCGAACAGAAATTTACCATTTGCCTCAAAGTTTGTTTTGTTTCCATGGAGTTAGTACATGACATGTCCGGTTCACGTAGCCAACAGGTTAAATCTGTGTCCACATTGTGAAATTTCAAAATAATAATGTTTCTGTTAGTAATTTTTGAAGGTTAAATGATTGTCATTATCAGCAGCACAAACAATATTGACATTGTCATTTATTTTGAGTATCATCACCATCAACTTCCTCGTCAACACCACCACTCCCATTCCCATCATCATCACCACTTCTACCACCATTATTACCACCACTATTATTAACACCATTTACCATTACCACCATGTACCTCCACAACCATCAAGATGATTTGTGATTTGTTGTTGTATAATGTTAAAGGTTAGTGACATGATTGGGAGCACTTGAAAATGCCTCAAGAACCGAATGAGTTGACATATATACCAACTATACACTAGCAGGAGTGGATCTCCCAGCTAGAAGGATTTGTCTGTTATGTATTTACTTAAGGAGAATCAAGCATAAACATAGGAGTATCTTAATTTTATCCGGGGACGATAAAAATAAGCCCCATAGAGAGCCACACAGCAGGTTTCCATGCTAAGAGTGATATTGACATTGTTTATTTTAGAATGAGTCAATGTTTGACTACAAGATTTTCACAGGAGAATCCTTGCATATTCTAGAGTAGTTTCAGCCCAAGTTGAGGACTACCCCCAATCATGTCATTTACCTTTAACACCATTTACCATTACCACCATGTACCTCCACAACCATCAAGATGATTTGTGATTTGTTGTACAAAAGACAGAGAATCTCATTTGCACCCTTCTTGTTTTACAGCAAACCATCACTCATGCCGTCAGGCTATGTATGAAGGAGGTGTCTGTGAAATCTGAAGATCATTAATTACCTGGAATTTGAAAAATTACCCCAAACAAACAGTCAGCTTAGTGTGTCTTTTATGCTAGGAGTTTTTGTCTCTATGGCAGGGCTGCTGACTCTCTCGCATTGAGCGTGAGACTCATGCATTTCGACCCTTTCTCACGCCCAAATTTTGTTTGATTTTCCATACTTTTCTATTGATCTCACGCATTTGAACCCCTCACTTATATCATTGGCTTATGGGTATCTCATGCCAACGGATTCACTGACATTTGGCAACTCTGCTATGAATAAATTTTTTTTTTAAATCAGTCTAATGGTCACTATAATTCCACTAAAATTAAGTTTGTAGCCCCTATACTTTGCTGAATGTTCTTTGATGAAATTTTTCTTCTATATACAGTCCGGCCTTGATTATACGGCCAACCGGATCTCTCTATTATCCAGACAATTTAATTGCCAGTCATTGCCTGTAATTGATACACCTTTATCAGAAGTGTACACAGAAACAAGTTGGGTATCAGGGAACAATAAATAAAGTGTCACTTGTGTGTGGTCTGTTGTAATTTGTGCATAATTTGTGTGTGGTCTGTTGCAATTTGTGGGTTGTTTTTACTATAAATTATGACATATATTACCTCTCCCTATACTGTGTTTGTACATTATCTCTCTTATCCGGCCATATCACTTATCTGGATGGCTGCTGGTCCCAATGTGGCCGGTTAATCGAGGTCGAACTGTACTAGTATATTTACATAATGTTAATTTTAGGCATGCAAAAGAGACGCTCTGCTTTTAATCCAACCTATATCCTACCCCGTTATTCCTCCACAGTGCCTATCAAGATCAGCTGAGACAAGAATCGATGGAGCGTTCCAGCGTCATCGTCTCTGAGGACCTTCTTGATGATGTCATTACCTCCGAGGTCAGTTGCATATCTAATGAGGTCATACGGTCGGAGGCTGAGGAACGTGACAGGCGATTGGCTGAGGTAGCAGAGGCAATTGAGCTGAGACAACTCAGCATGTACTTCCAGAAGTAAGACTTTTTTCTCGTCTTTGTGTTATGATACTTTAAAGACAGAGTAAGGGATTTGCACATCAGAAAACGGTAAAATGAATGAAATCAGCTCAAATCGTTCACAATGTGAAGATTAGTATAAATGAACACCTGTCATAGAACCTTTGGGTAGAATACGTAGTTCTGGTGATAATCTGGATAATTAAACTTCAAAATTTACAGTGACGTCGACGTGCACGGGCCGTCCCAAAATTGTCATTAGCCGTTAGCCGAAGGTCGCGCGGAGTTTAGCCGTTTAACCAATCAGTGTGCTCCGCTGGTCTTGCGACGGTACGCATAACCGCGATTCGCAATTTGAGCAAAATTTAAACTCATGGAAAGAACAACATTCTGGTAACATGTCGTTATTAGTTTTTCTCATAAAACAACAAATTCATGACGTATGGATCTCAAACTTTCAACACACCATTTGTAAGTACTAAACTACCGTTTGGTATTGATAATGAAGGGAAGTAATGGACTTGCACATCCCTGACACAATCTTTAAAGGGCAGTGAGATGATAGAGAAGTCAAAAATGCCTCGAGAACCAAATGATTTGTATATTCAGGCTGGAAAGATTTGTCTTGAATTTGTTTACTTGAGGAGAAACAAGCATTAATTGACCAGTAATGAATTAATTTCCAGCCCCGATAGAAATTGATCCCTTAGAAAGCTGCACAACAAATTTCACCGTCACTAATTCAGTGCCATATTTTTTTATGCAAATGTTTCTCTCTTACATAGCAATGACTATTATGATTCAAAGGCTGTCAGAGGGGGTATTGTGTGGAATGTGATGCTATTGTGTGCAGGTGTACCTGGTAATAGCAATGAATGTAGGGGCACATAACTTTGTCTATTGTTCTGCTCAAGCATTACAAGATGATGATGTCACATACAGGAAAATTATGAATAAAGATGATCTGGAGGATTTTTTTTTTTCAGAGGTGGGCTTGTAGGGGGCAGACACATGTTTAAAAATATGTTTGAAAATATATGATGTATATTTTCACAAACTATTTAATGACTTGGTGATGTACAGACCAATAGGGCATCAACAGAAGTCAACATGCATTTGGATGTGGTAGGATATTTAAAGGGCATTGACATGATTGGGAGAAACAAAAATTGCCTCATGAACCAAACTGATTGAAAGATATATCAATGGATACACCAGCTGGAGTGTATTTCAGTGTATTAGAACATAGTCAACATAGTAGTTTTAAGTTTCTCTCAAACCCCAATAAAAGTACATCCCATTGAACCCTACACAACAGATTTGTCTGTCATAAGGCATACAGATGGAAGTTATTTTAGAACGAGTCAACTTTTGACTACCAAATTTTCACAGTAGAATCCTCCCTCATTTAGCTTAATTCTAGAATAGTTTCAACCCAAGTTGAGGACTACTCCCAATCATGTTATTTACCTTGAATGTAACTAACTTGTGTTGAATATCCTCACTGGTTTTAGGTGGAAGAGAGTTCACGCCATGCGCGTCAAAATCCGGCGGGCCCTGGAGACCTTTCCCGCCGCTCCGCCCAACCAGACCCCGACGGAACAACTGCAGCTGCTGTGGCCCAACAGGAGAGAGCGAAGTGGCAGTGCGCCCTCACTTGTTGAAACAGATGCAGCTGGCGGCAAGTCCTCATTCCTTCCGATGTGCCTTGACACACCTTACAAGTAAGTTTGATATTCTCTTACAGTATAACAGTATTCTCTTCTGTAATGAAGTTTGTAAATGTAAATGCTCTAAATGCATATTTGGACTGTAGGGCAAGGCAAACTATAGTGACTTTTCATAGTCCAATCATGGGTATTTTACAAAGTTGTAGTGATGACTATCCAAATATTACTAAAATTCTATTTCAGGTTTGTTCTCCAAAACTAATTTGTGCTTTTCAAGAATTTAATTAATTAGGACGGTTATATAAAATGTCGAGACCAAGTATACATTTGATCAGTGTACAAACTACTGGAGACTTTCACCGTGTGCAAAAATAAATTACGTGGCTGGAATGTCACTGCGTCACATCCTTGTTTTAATGGCAAAAAAACCCCTCATTCAATTATCACGAACCATTAAAAAATAACAGTTCATAGAATTTATATTACATAACATATGGGGGAGCTACTCACATGTGACGTCACAAACTTAAAACTTTGAAAATTTATAACTGTTATTCTTTGGTGAATATTTGCTTTCATTAATATGTTTCTGTAATTTTTCTGCTTTTATTAAAATTAATTGTACATCAGGATGGACTTTCCCTTTAAAACATGCATAATATATATTTGAGTGGCAGCTTCAAACTTCATTCAAAGAGAATTAACTAAGGAACTGCATCTATCATAACTTCTTGCCAAGACTAGTCACTAGCCATCATAAGTTTACCTGATTTCAGTTTTTGGTCGATTCTGTCAGTCTTTTTATGTCATTTATTTCTTGTCTAGCGTTATCAATGATGGCGAAGTGGTCGCCAAGAAGATCCTGCACCACCACTACCTGGCTCACGTTCGCCACCAGAGGGCGTGGTCTCCACTGGATCTTCCCTCTGTCCTCCGGGATAACGTGCATCACTCCCACAATGCCTTGCAAGGCAGGGCAAGGGACGCTGGGAATGCGTGTCTGTACTGGAAGCTGCTGGTGTCCCTCCCACCGCAGCAGTCACATGATGATAATCTCGTTTCTGATTGGCTGAAAGCCAAACTGAGGCGGGGCAAGATATCAGAGCAACTCAAGAGGTCGAGGCTTAGAGATAACGAGTCTGTAAGTTTCTATTTTATTAAAAGAAGACATTGACTAGGTGATGGAATGTATTGCAGTAGTTTTTTTCATTTTTAGCTCTCCGGACCGAAGGGCCGATGAGGCTTATGCCATGGCGTGGCGTCGGCTCCGTCCTTTCCGTCCGCCACAGTTTTGAAAAATCTTACTTCTTCGTCATTTCTCAACCGATTTTGATTTCTGAATTGTTTTCATATGATAGGCTAGGTGGGGATTTTAAAACTCTACACAGAATCGTAGAAATTCATTATATTTTTTAATTTATGCAAATTTCTTTGAAATCACAAAAAAAATGCTTCTTCTCCTTCATTGTCTCACCGAGTTTTGATTTTGATTTGTTTTATTTGGTAGGGCTGAGTTATGCAAATTAAACTTCTACACACGAATTCTTGAAATTGATACTCATTGATTAATTATGGGTAATTTATCAAATTTCATCCCAAAATAACAAAACTTGCTTCTTTTCCCACATTTCTTGACGATTTTAGTGTCTGTTTGTTGATCTGATAGGGGCTAGGTGGTGGCTTCAAGACTTCTGCAGCAAAATTTTGAAATTTAATCATTATGCAAATTTATGCAAAATTTTTCGAATCACAATAAAATGCTTCTCTCATTTCTCAACCGATTTTAATTGTTGATTACTCTTTATTTGGTAGGCGTGAGTTTAATGCACATTAAACGTCTACCAGAATTTTGAATTATAATCCATTAATTAATTATGGTAATTTATGCAAAATTAATCAAAATAACAAACAATTGCTTCTCTCACATTTCTTGAATCAGTGTTTCCATTCTGTTTGTTTGATCTGATACGGGCTAGGTGGGGCTTCAAGACTATACACAATTGTGAAATTAAGCAATTATGCAAATTTAAAATTAATCATTATCAAATTTTATGCAAATTTTAATTCAAAATCACACAAAATATTTAAAAAAATTTTAAAAAAAAAAAAAAAATGCCCCCTTTTCTTCTCATTCATATTCTACCAATTTTGATTTAGTTTGCTTTATCTCGTAGAGCTAAGCTTGGTAGCAATACTAAACTTCTACCCCGAATTTATTAAACGTGTTGCTCATTAATTAATTATGGTAATTTATTGCAAATTTATAACAGAAATTATAAAAAATAACAGAAATTTATTTCAGTTCTTTTATTCATATCAAGTACGCCTATTAATTTGTTCACTTCAAATGTCTTTTTCCAAAAAAAAATAGTATGGAAGCCCGCGAAGGGCATCGGGGATGGCAATCATAATAATTATGTAGTTATTATTATTTTTTTTTTATATTATTGTTTTATTTTTTTTTCATGTCCTTCCAGGGCATGAAACTAATATTTTTCTCACTCGAATTTTTTTATATTCATGTTCCTTCCGGGACATCAAATTTTAATCTTTTCACCAGTATAAAATTGTATCACATGAAATTTTGGATATATGATGTTGCGAGATGCCGGATGAGCGCTACGTCATTGACGTTTTCTAGTTTTGAAAAACTTTTGATGTCTTATCTGTGTCCAAGTTTGAAAGATTCAGATTTTGGCTTATGCGAGCCACCCCCCCCCCCAAACACACACACACTGCGACCTCTCAGGCTCATGGAGATTTATTGCACTCAATGCATGTCTGTATGCTGTGTAACCAGCTCCAGAGTTTTGCCCATATGATGACATAAATGGTACCCCGGGGTACCAACTAGAGATCCGCCATTTTGTTGTAATTTTTTTTTTTTTTAAGCACTGTACCCTGGGTTACAAAATTATGTAAAAGTTATGTAATAAGTGTGAAAATAACAAATTTAGCTTCATTTTTACCCATTTTACTTAAGTTTATGCCTTTTTGTTGTGCACTTGCGCAGGTTATGCGTCAATAACCACTGATTTCAGTGATCATAATTGAAGAAATTACATTTTTTGACACAAGGGGGCGCTGTACAACGGGGTACACCGGGGTACAACGGTACCCCGGGGTAGCGCGTGGTGCATCATATGTGATGTGACCATTGATAACTCTTCAGATATATACTTCATTTCAAATGCTTGAATATATGTATATATTTATTTATGTTAGTTATGTCTTCACCCAAAAGAGAGTTTGGCTCTCATACTTGTACAGAGGTAGTTTGCTACCTGTGCATGCATAAGTCTTGATCTGGATCAGAAGTGCCAGCCCATTCATTGAAAATCATATACATGGGTGATATGAGGCATGTAAGTTTGTTCATTTAATTTAATTTAATTTGTTTTGTGTATTTCATATTTATTTTTCTTGTAGGTTGAAACCCTGAGTCTGTACACATCCAAACAGCATGCAAGTCAAATTGGAATCTGTACCAAGACAGTGACTGGCCATCTATCGGGGCCTGATGCCAGCTACCAGGTGAAGGGCTCCAGGGGGGTCATTCTGAGTCTACGAGCTCCTTTGCCTGCTGCTGGTGAAGTAAGGAATCATCCTTCACTGTGTCATTGAGATGCGGTAGTCACAATAGATCTTTACTTTTATGTGGCAAGATATAAGATGCTACAATGAGGCTGCAGCTGTTACAAATCTGGGGAATCAGTAACATGGGAAGTTGAGTGTCGGGACACCTAATTTTCAAAAAAAATTCTGGATATGTTGCCAAATAATGTAATTTTCAAATGATCAGTTTCAGTATTTTCATGAAAAAAAAAGATTTATGGGATGAAAAATAGATGCTGCGTCCTCGGGTTCTATTTGCAACTTCGCGCGATCGTTCCCCGACGCATAAAGCGCCATTCTATGGCGCGGTGTCCGGGTACTCAACCTGTCCGGAAATACAACCTCTCATGATACAAGACTACAGAGGCTGATTGAAAATCAGATGGGATGTGAAGATTGGCAAGGCTTTTCAAAAATTCCTGCCTATGCAAAAACAAATATAAATTACTGATAATTGAGGACTTTAAACCAGCAATTCTTGAATTTTGTAGGATGTTTCCATTTGGGAGAGTTGGTTTTGCGTACCTCTTCAGTAAATAGAAGTGTGAATTAAAGTGAACCTTCAAAACCGATGTACTCTACACTGTTAGTTAACTTTAAAAATACACATCCTTTGTGAAGGACATGAGTTCTATTTGTATTTCTTGCATATTTGCACAAAGTGTTAAATGAAAATGTGGAGATATCCGTAATATTAAAGGAAAATGACAAGCTTGGAAGCAGTCCATTCCAGAATTAAGTACACCGTTTGTGGTATTTGCTCTTAAAATATTGTCATATGTTACTCCCTCGTCATATAACTGCTATCAGAAATCACTGTCACAGGCCAATGTGACATGTAGCTTTGTATTGGCTCAATCTCTCCTATGGCCGTACTAAAACTGATATCTGCATGCTTGTTTCTTCACAAGTAAACAAATGCAAGACAAATCCTTCCAGCCTTGAAATACACTCTGGTCGATGTATAAATTGGTATATGTTTCTTCTCATTTGGTCTCTGAGAAATTTTTGACACCTCATAGTCATTGCACGTAAATAAATGGAATATTGAATGAAGTTTAAATAAATGTAATTGATTTGTGACATTTAACTTGAACGATACGAGGTTCTAAATTGACAGACATGTTGATTTACCAGTATATAACAACAGTTTTCTTCTCATTCATTTGCAGCATTTCTGGCATGAGGCAAGAGAACGAATCACAACCCTTCTATCTCGCATCCCAGAGGACCCACCTGTCCCTGTCCTGGTATGCGTGTTCTGCCGCGGCGACACTGCCGGCAGCCCAACACGAGAACAAGCGATCCATGGACTGGCTCTGGATGATCTCTATGACGAGTTTCCCATTAGGGCACACAGGGTTATCCTCCTTCCATTGGATGTGGAAGAACCAGATGCATCCCAGCAGGTATGTTAAACATTCCAGAGATTGTTTACATTCCAGACATATATAGAATACCAGTGAGTTCATACCAGAGTGAGTGATAATGCTCTTGATGAACTCTGTAATGAGTTTCCCATTAGGGCACACAGGGTTATCATGTTACCATCGAATGTGGAAACACCAAATGCATCCCAGCAGGTATGTGTTAAACATTCCAGAGATTGTTTACATTTCAAGACATATGTAGAATACCAGTGTGTTCATATCAGATTGAATGACACTGCTCTGGACGATCTGTGCAACAAGTTTACCATTAAGGCGCACAGGGTTGTTGTGTTACCATTGGATGTGGAAACACCTGTGGTAAATGTTAGCAAATACCTTTTAAAGTGATAGGCTAACATTGTGGAGCTTCAATTTAAAAAATTGTCAAACTTTGATATCTGAGCTACATAGTAGTGTTCAAATGGACAAATAAACACCCTAAAATACAAAAGTTTGGAAAGTTACACTGCCAATGGCAAGTTATACATGAATAAACAATAAAACTCGGGGCGAGTTTTATTAACCTAGGTGTGCACACAGTAAGTCTATGGAA